>JAHZNI010000240.1:0-18319 GCA_027744415.1 Seira ritae
ACATACCCCGGTACCAATGGAACTCATTATGCTTTCGAAACGTCGAAGACGTGAAAGATTGAAGAATTAATGCACTATTAAAACAAGTTGTAACGCCTTTGGCCTTCGACGATGATAATCCTTTATCAATGTTACACTGATGATTTGATGATGCCGGTGATGTGATAGGACCCTTTACTTCACGCAACAAGTAGAACTATTAAGTTAAATTGATTGTGAATTACAACTTCACAATACTTCACTTCACTTCAAACACTCAAATTAAGTAAATGATTTGATTCTAATTTAATTGTGAACCTGCAAACAAACAAAAAGATTTTTCCTTCGGTCACACATTTAAGCTTTGCTTTGGTTTGTGGTGTTTTCTGTCGAAAGTGCTTTTCCGCTGATTCACTGCTGCCTTGTCATTTCTAGATGGGGATATTTGAAACGCTGTTGGTTCGCGGACTGAGCTGTTGGGCCCGGAATGCTCTATGACTCCTTTAAATAAAATGGTGGGAATGCTTTTTTCGTTGCTTGCTTGTTTTGATGTTTGATCCAGCTTGCTTTGCTTCTCCTGATGTTATTGTGGTATACCGGCTGCGCGGTGAAGACGGAGAGAGAACATTAATGAAGAGGCGAAGAAAGTTAAGTGTTCAGATTTGATCTGGTTAAGTAATAAAGTGAAATTAAAAGTGTTGATGTGTTAAATATTAAACATAGTGAAAGTAAAAGACAAAATTTTAGAAGAAAAATAAAAAGGAGCCAGTCTCCTCATACAAGTCTACGTAGGTTTTTTTATATTTTCACCTTTGATTCCTTGGTCCATTCACCGTTTGCTTAAAAATGATTTTTTTATATTATGTACTTATTTTATTTTATTTTATATTTGATCTGCTCTTAAGAAAATGGTGAAGCTAAGTACTTCAAGCACGAAAGTACGGGAGAAGAGCCGGGCGTTCATTCCGTCCATGGACGCAATCAAGGCGGACAAGATAACCGAAGTAAGTTGACAATTGATTGACAGCAAATATTAGCAGGACAAAATTATCGTCATTATTAGTGGAGCTGGAAAAGGATTACATTATTTATTGGAGTATCTTATTATGTATTTGATTACAGTTGTCTCACAAGTACTGGGCGTCATATAATCCTGAAGAACATGCCCCCTTCGATCAGTCAATTGTGGATGACATTTATCTCAACGAACTAGTTCAATCTAGGTATTATATGCATGGTGTAATGTTTACTTCAAAACTTAGAATGAAGGAATTAGAATTTTCATTTACTTATGCTTGTCGTTATATTTATATCTGTAGTTTTCATACCAGGAGGGTCGCTTTGCTAGAAATCAGCCAGTATTTGGAGAATTACTTATGGCCCAACTTTAACTTTGACACTTCCAGTTTTTCACACGTCATGTCAATGGTGTGCAATTATCTCAACGAACTAGTTCAATCTAGGTATTATATGCATGGTGTAATGTTTACTTCAAACCTCTAATTAAAATTTTCGTTAACTTGTCTTTGTCGTTGTATCTCTAGTTTTCATACCAGGAGGGTGGCTTTGCTAGAAATCAGCCAGTATTTGGAGAATTACCTATGGCCCAACTTTAACTTTGACACTTCCAGTTTTTCACACGTCATGTCAATGGTGTGCATGGTTACGGAGAAACATAGAGAAGGTCTCAACGTATGGAAGGTAGGTGAAGTAGAAGTGGTTAAGTTCACGTTCATCTGGCTTGCAAGAAGACAAGAAATAAAGCTATCAGTTTAATTTTAATTTAATATAATGTATATTTTATAATAAATTATATTAATTGAATATGCAGTGCTTTGAAGAAAAATAAATCAGTTTAATTTTAATTTAATATAATGTATATTTTATAATAAATTATATTAATTGAATATGCAGTGCTTTGAAGAGGATCCCGAAAAATTCGGCAAGTTCTTCCATCGAGTTTTGTTGGGTTTGGTTGGAGAAAATCGTGCCAGTTTGCGCGAAGGTCGTACCTTGCTGTATTTCCTAAGCTGTGCTTTTGGATCCCTGGAAATTGACTTGGTTCGAAAGCAGCTGCAAAGCTTGGTTTCTCTTCACGTTTGGCATTGTCTGTCTGATGTATGATGCTGTTCTCTCATCTCCCAATATTTTTATGTCACTCTTTAATCTTTTATAACTTGGCATTTCATTTACTAGTGCATGTTTTAATGTTTATTCTAGGGTCGCCGCGAAGAAGAATTTAAAAGGTTTCCAAAATGGAAAAAGTATTGGAAAGCAATGTTAAAGAGAGATGCTAAGGAAAGCGAGGAAAAGAAGAAGCTTAACGAGTTCAACAGAACATTTTTGAAGCAACTTATCAAAACATTTATGGATGTATTGGATGAGCAAGACTATATGCAGCCAGAGCTAGATGTGGATTTTCTTAGATATTCAGAGCGCTTTATGGAACTTATGATCGATTTACAAGCGTTGCTTCCCACAAGGCGGTATTTAAATTGCTTAATTGATGATCTTCACTTGATCGTACGTTGTCAGATGAGCCCGATCTTGGAACACGGAGACGGGCATTTGTTTTCACAACTTCTGGACAGGCTGAAGTTTTACGGCAATTTCGAAATTGATAATGAAAGTGGCAATTCATTGAATGAGCTAGAAGTTATGCAGCAGCATTACAACAAAATCACAAGCTTGCAGGTACTTCAAGGGTCCTTTTATACTTTGAAATTTGAAGAATTTATGTGCCTACCAGCTGTTTCATTAATGTATTTATTTTTTGACGCAGGAAAAAATCTTTGTTAATGTTCCCGAACTACGTCAGTTCGCCCTGAGTAATGTTTGTAACATTGATACTAGAGCCTCCTTATTGAAGCATTTCAGACAACTTGATGAAAAGCAATTGAAGGATTTAGCTGTGACTTTGAATATAATACCTGCACATTCGCCTGAAGAGTTAACTGCCCATTTCATTCTGGAGGTGATGGTTAGCAAGTACGAGAAACGGGTGTCTCAAATAAAACAATTGAATGCCATGGCATTATATCCCACTGAAGAAGTCATTTGGGACGAGAACATAGTACCCTCCGATTACCATAGTGCATCGGGTCAGGTGTTAGCTTTGCCGAAATTGAATTTACAGTTTCTAACTCTCCACGATTATTTGCTAAGAAATTTCGAATTGTTCCGACTAGAATCTACTTGTAAGTGAAAGTCAATCAATTTTATTATTATCCTGTTTGCTGCACTCATGTAAAGTGTGCTATGAAAATGATGTTTTACTGTACTTTGTAGATCAAATCAGACAAGACATCGAAGATTCCATATTTCGATTGCAACCTTGGCAAGCTGAAGATGGGTCTTGTCTTTTTCATGGCTGGGCTAGAATGGCACAACCTGTTCACCGATTTTCAGTTATCCAGGTCTCTAAACCAAACTTGGGAGAATCAAAGCCTTCAATGGTTAAAGCAGACGTGACGATTAATCTTAGCGTGCGAAGAGAAGTAAAGTCCGAATGGGAGTCACTGCGAAAGCATGATGCTTGCTTTCTTATAACTATAAAACCTCCGAATAAATCTCGTAAGACCTGACACCTTGATCTGCTCTTAATAGCTCTTGCCATTAGTTTTACATGAATGAATGGATATGATTCTTAAGTTGCCAACTCACAAATTTTTATTTAATTTAGCGAAACGATACGACCTCCGTGGTGACTTTGTTTCACAAGTTGGCGTTGCGTACGTTCGAGGATGTGAGGTTGATGGGATGCTCGACTCTAATGGCCGTGTTATTGAAGAAGGTCCTGACCCACGTCCATTTCTGCACGGAGATACCAGAACCTTCAGGGTTCTTTTGGATCCAAATCAGTATCAAAAGGATATGGATGCGATCGCTGCTGGGAAAGAGGTTATTATAAATCTAAATCTTTAATTAAAAATTCAATTTAAAATTAAATTAAAAATTAAAATTCAATCTACAATTCTTCGTTCGAATATTCCAATGTTTACAATTTATAATTTTATTAGGACGTGTATGAGACTTTAAATGTCTTCATGAGACGGAAACCTAAGGAAAACAATTTCAAGGCCGTTCTTGAAACCATCAGAGATCTCATGAACACCAATTGTGTTGTACCAGAGTGGCTTCATGACATTATTTTGGGTTATGGAGACCCAGGTTCAGCCCATTATTCCAAGTAATTTTATCACTAGTAAACCTAGTTTCGAGCTTTCGTTTTTTGTTGTTTTTAAACATCGTCACCACTTTTTCTTTTAATACTTTTTTTTAGAATGCCGAACAACTTGTCGGTTTTGGACTTCAATGACACATTTTTAGACAGTGATCATCTCAAAGAAAGTTTTCCAGGCTACAAAATTGAAATCAAAACCGACTGTGGACCTGTGGAACGGCCCTTTCGGTATGTACTTTACCCACAATATTCTAGGGGGACATATTTGGTTTGGAGGCATTAAATAATCCGTTAAATGCTAAAAAATTCAATTAATGGATTTCTTCTATCATGGATTAGGTTGACTTTCAAACAAGCAGAAAAGGAGTCTAGTGAAAAGCATTTGATCGTAGAGCCATACACGGTTCTAAGTAGAGGTCCTTATCCCGCCAATCAACCAAATCTGTAATTGAAATCTATTGTATTTTTGAACACTAATTGTTTTGATGGAAAAGCATTTCATGTTCATAATTATTAAAATTCTAGGAACAAAGTTAGATTTACGCCAACACAAGTTGAAGCAATAAAAAGTGGTATGCAGCCTGGGCTTACGCTAGTTGTTGGGCCTCCCGGTAATTTAAAAAGTCAAGTTAATTGAATTACTGAACGGTTGAAAGTTGAAATTAACAAATTATGTCATTGAAATTGCTGATTTTTATAGGAACTGGAAAAACTGACGTAGCCACGCAAATAATTTCCAACATCTATCATAATTTTCCCGATCAGAGGACGTTGATAGTTACGCATTCTAACCAGGCCTTGAATCAGTTGTTCGAAAAAATCATAAAACTAGATGTAGACGAACGTCACTTACTTCGTCTGGGACATGGAGAGGAAGCTCTTGAAACAGAAAAGGATTTTAGTCGATATGGGCGAGTAAACTTTGTACTCGCGAGGCGGTTAGATCTCCTCATTCAAGTGGACAAGCTTCAAAATTCTCTCGACGTTCCTGGGGATGTGGCGTACACATGTGAAACAAGTTGGTTTTTCTTTGTTCACCATGTCTTGGCCAACTGGGAAGCATTTTTAATGAAAGTGAAAGCAAAAGATGGCGAAAAACCTAATCCAGAAGTCGTAGATGAAGCTTTTCCGTTCCACAAGTATTTCGAAGATGCGCAACCTCTATTTTCAAAGAAGGACTACGACGCAGATTTAGAAGTTGCTGAAGGATGTTTCAGATATATCAAACACATATTCGATCAATTGGAAGAATTTAGGGCGTTTGAGTTATTGCGGTCCGGATTGGACAGATCTAAATACTTACTAGTGAAGGAAGCTAGAGTGATTGCGATGACTTGCACACACTCGGCTCTAAAACGACGGGAATTAGTGGATTTAGGTAAGTAATTAGAAGAAAAGCTTGTATTCACAATCATCAACGGCATGTTTTAACAATGGGGTTTCATTTGAAAGTGATCGTATGTGTACCTAATAATACTTTGATTGTTTAATTTAATCTGTAGTCTATTTATTCAGTTGAGAATTATTGCATCGATTGTTCTTGTTTGTCAGCTTACTGAAAGGCCCACGACCTTACGACTATATCCCTCGGAGACATATCCGGCTCAGCGGAAGCTAACGGAAAAAATTGACGAAGACAAAATAGTCACTATCAAAGACATGCCGCAAATGGCTGCATTCGTGTATGATATGTATATGCAACGGATTGAAGTTCTAAAGCAAGAGGAAAAAGTGAAAGCTGAAGAGGTAAGTAGTGATTGAACAAGGTATATCTGTTTTCTATCAGTGTTTAGTCTTACTGGAACTAAAGACATTTGGCTCTGTATTGCAGTTGTCCAAAATGATTGTTGAACCAGTCAGCTCAGACAAGGGTCAAATGCCAACTCCAATCGAATTTGAGGGAGGGCAGAAAGAGAGTGAAGAAATAAAAATGGAAGTTGACGATACTACGGAAAGCAAGGAAATGGAAGTTGAAGAAAGCAAAGAAAGTGAGGCGGATAACACGCCCACTGAAGAAGTTTCGAATGAAAATTAAGTGTTTTAAGTTTTGTTTCGATTATTAAACTCAATCTGTATGATTATATTTTTGCCTTGTGCTAAGATCCATATATTTAAAGATGTTTTGAAGTAAAAATTTTATATTCCGATCAACTAAATGGCAACGACAAACATTTCTTTATTGAAAAAACTCATGGAATGAATTTCTGAAACGCATATATTATTAATTCACTTTCACTAAACCGTCAACAATAAAGGGAAACAAAAAGCTGGAACTCTTCATTTCTAATGAAGGTCAAGTGATGACTGAAATCACCTCCACAGCCAAGTCCACGAGATAAGAGAACCAGTATGGTCGGAGCCATAAGATGAAGGACTCTCTTGGTCTTGAAAAGCTTCCCTGTTCAATCTTTCTACCAAACAATGCCCGGAATTTTAGTAAACCATGTAAGGAATCCGATGTTTGTCAATATAAAAAATAAGCCCACGCCAATCAAAACATCAAAAATGAAACAAAACATGGAGTATGCACATGCTATGATGTCATTGTGGAATATAATGTTAATTAAATTAATTATTCATATAAAGCAAAAACAAGTCAAAGTCAAGCCAGTGTCACTCCAACTCCAACCAATCATTTAAAAAACTACACTTCGTTTGTTTTATTTTAACTTTATACTTATACGATAGTACAATAGAACGAATCGCTTGCTTATGTATCATATTAATTATTATTAGTTATTGATGGGAAGACCTTAAAAATCATAATGTCATCCATCGAATCGAATCCAATACATTTCGCAAATGCATAAAATATGAATTTTATAACTGTAATACGAAGTTTCGTCGATTTAATTTCACCCTTCTTTCAAAAAATTGCACATTAAGTATTTAAAAAACTACTAAAATCGAAAAAGAAAATCTTGTACTCCCAATGTAATTACTTAAGTCTATATTTTTTGCTTTTAGAAACACAAAAATCAAGTATTAAGAATCCGGTTTCGCTTTTGCTGAGTAAATGAATGATCAAACCAGCATCAAAGTCGACGCCTTCATTAGAAAAATCTTCAAGACAGCTCCAAATTTAACACAATAGACTCTTCTAAGACTACTTAGCCTTTAAGTACTAAGTATCGAAATAATTTTCTACAACATCTCAAAATCGCCAAAATGTATGGAACACAAAACTTTAATTTCCCAACAAATGAATCGCTTTGGGCAAATAAAGTTTCCTCACTCAATTATCAAATTTAAAGCACACAAACTTGATTACACTCCACTGTATTAAGTTTAGAAAGTACAGGTTACACACTTCCTTTCGAAAATAAAACGTTTTTGAAGAAATTGTAGGTCGTCGAGACAAAAGACAATAATTATTATTCTAATGCGTTAATATGAAATCCTCGCACTCCAGTCCACACGTTTGTTAGCGAACGAAACGAAAATTATTAAGACGCGAAAATGACTTACGCAGAACGTCCAGGGGCATGTCCGAACGCAACAGGTATTTCCGGTAGATTTGCTGCAGCAAAAATACAAAAGAAAAGAATGATTAAAAATTCATTATCATCGGTGAAGAATAAAGCCAGCCGTGAAAAACTTACGATCTAGAGGTCTGATTTGAGGAACTGGTGAAAGTGAAGGAGGCTGTTGGGGCTGATGCTGAAAATTTCCTGGAGTTTCGAACATAGCAGGCATTTGTCCTAACGATGGGGAAATTGGAGTCAGGGGTCTCGCTGGCGTGGAAGCTAAAAGAGAACCAGCGGGATTGTGAGGAGCACCATATTGCGAGTGAGACGATGAAAACGATTGAGCCATCGACGCTGATAGACTTAAACGAGGACTGGATTGAGGTCTAGGCACAACCGGTGGAGGAGCCGGAGAACTGAACAACTCTCCTAAACCAAACCAACTTCCGGAGGTACTGGATTTATTAGTGTTCTCAAACTGTTTCTTTGAAGTGGCAAGGAAAAGAAGGCCTTCATACAATTCACGGATTTTCTTTTCACGGTCGATGTCGGTTCTCAAGGAAAATATCTCGCTTTCCAAGTCTAATAATTTGGCTTCTACAGAGTCTTCGGGGTATTGTGGAGGGAACTGAAGGAGTTGGAGGTCATTGACTTGTATTTTTAAGGCATCATGTGCTTCTTGTAACTGGAATTCCAAAGGTAAATTAAAACAGAACGGTTTAAAATTTTAAAAATATTTTTTGCATGAAGATCTAATCTAAATAAATAAATGGCTTTTACCTCGCTTATATTCTTCATCAGGTCCCGGCATAACTTATCGCGGTCTTCTAAAGTCTTTGTCATCAACACTAATTGATTCTCCACTAATAATTTGGCTTCTACAGAGTCTTCGGGGTATTGTGGAGGGAACTGAAGGAGTTGGAGGTCATTGACTTGTATTTTTAAGGCATCATGTGCTTCTTGTAACTGCAAATTCCATAGGTAAATTAAAACAGAACAGTTTAAAATTTAAAAAATATTTTTTTGCATGAAGATCCAATCGAAATAAATAAATGGTTTTTACCTCGCTTATATTCTTCATCAGGTCCCGGCATAACTTATCGCGGTCTTCTAAAGTCTTTGTCATCAACACTAATTGATTCTCCATCGCCTTGTACTTTGGATCGCTAGCACCTTCATGTAAGCTTCGCTTTAACTGCTCAAACTCCGCCGACATTCGTAAATTATCCATTTCTAGTTCAGTCCGTAATATCTTAAGTCTAGCTAAATCTTCGAAGGCTTTCACTTCCGACGATTCTACTTCAGCTAATTTGCTCTGCAAAAGGTCAATCTTCCTTTCTAAAATTGCTTTTTCCTCCTCAACCGACTTAATCCTTTGAGCAAGGGGTTCGTCTTCCGACGATAACTTTGGAATACTAGCTAAATGCTCTATTTCCTGCTTCAACTCTAGAATCTCTCTATTTCTGATATCTAAATTAGCCTGTAAACTTTGCAGCTCCCTCTCCTTCTCTTCCATGGTCTTTTTCAAGCTTCTCTCTTGCAGAACCCCCTCGTCGAGCTCAAATCTCAGGTCACTAATTTCTTTAGATTTCTCTTCCATCTCTTCCAGCAACTCCTTGATATATTTTGACTGCGAGCTGCCAGCTTCCTCTTGACTAGCTCGTAGAGTGGAAACTTCAGCTTCTAATTGTGATATGCGATTGTCTCTTTCGGCGATGAGGTCATCCTTCTCATTTGACTCTGTCTCGTACCAGTTGGCTCGTGAATCCAAGCTCTGAACTTGAGTTTCGAGGGCCTTGTAAGCCTTCTCCATCTCCCGCATTTCTGAATTTTTCCTTCCCAATTCCTCAGTGGCAGAATTTAAGTCCTCCAAATACTTGTTTAGGTTACCCTCCATATCTTTATACTTTAGTAGTTGGTTATTCAGATTTTGTAGCTCGCTGGTCATTCTTGCCACTTCCGAATTTGATTGATTTAATTTTGCTTCCATATCCTGGTACCGGACAAGTTGGTTATTAAGATTTTGCATTTCCGCAGAAAATCGGGAGACTTCAGAATTGGCGTAATTCAAACTTGCTTCCATTTCTTGATAACGAGCAAGTTGATTGTTTAAGTTTTCTAGTTGGGCGGAATAACCAGAAGACTCCGATCTGACTTGATTTAACTCTGTCGTTACTTTCTCCAATGCTTCTTTACAGTCATTAGAGGATTTTTGCAGCGTTTCTAATTCCGTTTTGGTGTTCTGTAGCTCATTGTAATATGCCGCTGCGTCTTGTTGAGCCTGTGCGAGAGCTGCTTGGGTCTCTTGCAAAGTGCGCTGAGACGTTTCTTGCGCCATGGCAGTCTCGTAGAACCTTTCTTCATATTGACTGATAATACCCTCGTATTTTTTCACTTCACTCTGTTTTGGCAGTAAGGTCAGCGTTGGCAGTATTGAGTGCGTGCACGTATTGAGCTATGGTACCCTCTAAAGATTGAATATGGGATCTCAGACCATCGACCTCAAATAAACCTTGCTCTTTCGAGGACAACTCTGCACATTTAGTATTGTAGTCTTCCTGGAGTTTGGCTGTTTGCTCCTGTAATTGCCTAAGAGTCTCCTGCAGGGTGGTAATTTACTGCATTTCTATTTGCCAACTGTTCACAAGTTCGCTCTAAGTCTTCAGAGGTTTGCATAGCATAATTCTCTAATTCTACACGATGCTGTTCCTGAAGTTCTTTAATCTTTGATTCCAATTGAAGCCTGCCATTTTCCTCCACTTCTCTCACTCGCTCTTCAAGTCTAACACATTCTTCCGTTTTGACAAAAAGAGCCTGCTCGATTTGCTCAATGGCCTTGGATTTTTCTTCAAGCTGATTTCTAATTTCATTGGTCTCGCGACTTATATCATCGGATTCCTTCAGACGCGTTTCCAAAACACTGATTGCANGTTCATTTAATTGGTCGATTAGCTGTGAAATTTGAACTTGCAGCTCCTTGTTTTTATTACCGTATTCATTTTGAACGCACACTGACTCTTCCCGAAGTTGTTGCTTTTCAGCCTCAGCCCTATCTAGTGCTTCATTTAGCATCGCGTGGGAATTCATCGATTCCTGTAATTGCTGTTGGAGTTGACTTACTTGCTGTTTAAGTTGCAGTTCAGCCTGCTTGAGGTTCTCGATTTCATGAGACTTTTCTTCTTCACGAGAGTTCTCCACTTCTGATTTGTAGCTCTCATATTCACTCTGAGTATTGTAAAGGGACTCTTGTGTTTCTTGCAACTGGGCCTGCAAAACGTTGTACTCGTGTATTTTTATTTCGAGCTCCTTCGTCAACTGTGATACATTAAGGGTTGCATCCTTAAGTATATCTTCGTATTGAACAATCGCTTGCCGAACCTCTTCGTCCTTTTTAGCCACACAGTCATTAAGGAGTTCTACTTTCTCATCGACTGATTTCTGCATATCACCACAAGCTCTCATTAGCTGTTCTACTTCTTCGTTTTTGGAATCTAAGGAGGAAGCTAATTGGGACAATTCATTTCGTAAGCTAGTTATTTCGGCATCCCGTTGAGCCAATAAAGCTTCAGTCTCTTGATGAGAAGCTGATTTTTCTTGATTTTGGAAAGAAAGTGCTTGATTCTGAAGAGATTCCTGCAATGTTTGAACATAATATTCAAGTTCTTTGATCTTAGTTTCTTTTTCTTGACAATCTGTTTTCAATGCTTCAATTTCCTGTTGTTTCGTTGCAGCTAACTGAGCATCTGCCTCAAAGGCAACAGATCTGGTCATAGCAGGTTCTTGAACCACACTCGTTTCCATTACGGATGCCGTCGAAGCGGTCATTGGGTCTTCCCCAAGTTGCTTTTTCAGCTCATTTAGTTTGTCGTTCTTCTGCTTTAACGCTTTAAGGGCTTTTTTCAATTTTTCTTCTAGCGCTTTATGCTTCTCCGATGCCTTTGTAAGTTCTTCACTCTTTTTGGCAAGTTCATCTTTGAGTTCGGTTATCTGATTGTCGTCATTAAATCCTTCATCCAGGACAGGAACATCGTCCGCCCAGCCATCTCCACTCTCCACGGGCTTCTTTGGCACTTGTTGCTCAAGCTCAAAAGTCTAAATGAAAAGCCGGAGTATATAAATTATTTGTTGGACAAGAACATATATTGAATACGAGAACAACAAAGAAAAAATAAGCGCACCTTCTCTTGAAGTTCTTGCCGGATTGTCTCCAGCTCCTTTAAGGTTTCGAGCAGTTTGTTATCCGAACTAGTCTTCGCAGTGACTGCTTCATCAAGTCGCGACTGAAATGTCGCAACTCGTCCTTTCTCATCCGTCAATTCTTCTTCCAAACTGGCCTCCCTCAAGCGGAGTTGCTCGGTCTCACGCTGCTTTTCTTCTAATCGCCCTTTCTCATCCGCCAATTCTTCTTCCAAGCTGGCTTCCCTTAAGCGGAGTTGCTCGATCTCACGCTGCTTTTCTTCCAATGCTTCCTTAAGTTCGGATATTTGAGGATCTTCCGTGAAACCTTCATCAGGAAGTTGAGGAGTGTCATCAGACCACCCGTCACACTTATCGATTTCTACCAACCCATCCATGGTTGGTTTTGCCATTTCCAGTTCGGAAAACTTTTTCTCGAGCTCCTCGTACCTCCCAGAAAGTTCATCTGCGGCTTGGCGCTGAGCGTTTAGTTCATCAATCAAGGACTGATTCTGTTTCTGAAGGCATTCCATTTTTTCCTCCCATGCAATTGTACTAATTGCGGTTTCAATGCGCTCTGTATCCCTTACTTTCGATTCTTCAAGGTCTTTTTCCAAAGTGTCGATTTTCTGCTGGGATTCACGCAGGGCTGTTCCAGTATCATACATGTTCAGAAAAACAAACATAGTTAAAACCAGGTTACAGCCAACGAAACATTAAGTAGTGAGTCACTTTGCAATCCTGACCTTCTCGAAGAGTTTCCAGTTCAAGTTCCTGTCGTCTACTCTCTTCGTTGAGGGCCTCGTTTTGTTTTTCCTTTTCTTTCTCAGCTTCTGAAATAAAACAATCGCTTATCAATATCAATCGTCAGAACTAAAGTATTTCATATTTTAAATCCTCCCAACTCGAATGGTCTAAATTACACATAAACATTTCATGAAACAATGGCGTTCCGTGTGTAGCGATTAAACAGGAACTAAGTTTTAGGTTTACAGTTTACACTAATTCAGATAAAGAAGTGAAAGAGGAGTACTAAGCAAAGCTAATAAAGTGTGACAGAGAAATGGCCTTTGTACCATATTAACTGTAAAGTGGACCCTACAAATATGCCCAAGATTTGAGAAAGTTTGACCATGACTCATGATCAAGCTATAATAGAAACAGAAACAACAGGAAGTTTCTGAAAAAAGCAGCATCGGCAACATTTACAGCTCCTCATTAGCTACCCCATTAATTGCATATTATCCATAGTCTTATCCGGTCGGAGATCTGTGCGTCTATATTTATCGTGAACTATTTTTCTAAAACATTTAATCTCATTCTCAATAAAAGCCAAACGCCAAATGGTAAATGCTTCAAAGCAAGGACTACACCAACAAGTACAATATTATGATTCAGCTAGTGGTTACGGTTAGTTTGAAATCACACAGAAGAGCCACACATAAAAAGTAGCGTTGTTACTTATAAATCTTGTGAAATATGTTTTGGCAAACACAATTAACAGCTATTTGCTAAAGTTATTTCAAACTAATTTTTTCCCACTTGCGTTTAACTCCCAATCCCAGTTAGCAACCACCACCATTTCGCTCAATTTTCAAATATTTTTATCCCAAACTTAAGGATGGCCACCACCAAGATTTTTAAAAGTACTTTCTAATTGAATTTGAAGGTAGCTGAGTGAATGAGGAGATGAAAATTTACCTTGCTGCTCATCAACGTCTACCAGTTGAAGAAGTAGATTACCTTTCTCCACCTCCAATTCAGCGATACGATCCTCCATTGCCTTTTTTGATTCAAGCCAGTCGCTCTAAATCGAAAAGGAAGCATTGTGTCAAATGTTAATAAAATCTCAATTTTAACAGGAATCTTTAACAAGGTGAATGTCAACATGTCAAGTTCTTTATCACAAGACATAAGGCAAGATAATAAACTTACCGCCGCACTAGCTGCTTCACTTTCTTGTTGGAAAAAATTTACTGGAGCGACAACTTCTTCCACGATTTCTCTTTTCGCTGATTCCAGTTGTTCCCTTAAACTTTGAACCTGCACTTCCAGCTCATATTTTTCATTCGTCAGCAATTCTTCCAATCTTTTCTTTTCTTCAGTGAGTGCAGAGATCGTTTCTTCAAGTATCGATTTTTCGTTTTGTTGCTGAACTATAATATCTTCTTTGACTTTGAGCTCATCCAAATCTGAAACCAATGCTCTATTCTTTTCTTCTTGAGTTTCTAATTCCAGTCGTATCGCTTCCTTTTCACTTCTTTCTGCTTCAACTGCCTGCTGTGAAACATTTAGCTTGTTCTTCAGCGTTTTGATTTCCTCGCCAAGTTGCTCCTCTAAAGCAGATTTTTCCTCTCGAAGATTTTGAAGTTCTTCTTCCAGTTCCGCCTTCTCAATCGAGAAAACTTGCTTCAGATGATCGATTTCTTGCTTAGACTTCTCCAATGAATCTTCTAAACATTGCTTTTCTCTCGCTGAAGCTTCTTTTAATTTAGACAGTTCTTCACTAGCGCTTGAATTAGCTTCCAAACTAAACAGTATACAATCATCATTGCATATTGTCATCTGATCGCAATTGAATACGAATAAATTACTACTTAAATTAAAATGGTGATACTTACTCGTCTTTCAGTTTTTGAATCTGCTTTTCTAGAAAATCTTGCTGATCCTTCCATCTCTTTTCGCTCGAGTTATAGCTTTCAGTAACTTTTCGTAATCTTTCAGAAGTCTCCATAATACACTTGTCCTTTTCTTCCAACGTTAGCTTCAGCTTTTCGACTCCGGATGTGGCAGATTCCGTCTTGATTCGAAGTTCTTTTTGACAATCATCTAAGGTACTCTGAAATCAGTAGAATATCTTAGTTAATCTACTTTGTTCATTTACATACAGCTTTTCTTTTTTACAATATGATCATCCTAATTATTGTACTTTCTTTGTACCTTTAAGTCTCTATAAGATTTTTCTAGTTCTAATATCCGTGACTCTTTCTGCAGAATGCTCTTCTCTTTTTCTATTAATTCGTTAGAATATTTCTCAGCCAGTTCCTCGGCCTAAAAAAATATAAAAAGTAAGTTAATTAAGCGTCGGTTTCATCAAAACTTTCTGCGAAAAAAATGAATGTATCATGAGCGAAAATTACCGTCGGCATCATATCAAAGTCAGAATCACTATGACCTCCTCCCTCCACTTCAGCACTTATTGTTAGCCCTTCCGCGTCATCTCTTCCACCAGAGGCGGAAAAGGTAGGAATCGGAAGCGATTCGGGAAGTGGAAAAATCCATCCTTTGGTCCGACTGTAAAGGAATATTAGAACATAATACCATTTAATGGAAACATAATTTGACTTATTGATTGATTGATTGAACATCTTATTGATTGATTTTCCCCCGCTGAAATACCTTTGGCTTTCACGTTGGTCTTCCAGCAACATTTTCTTCACCTCTCCAGTCCATTTCTGAATACTACTAAAGCTACTAATAGCACTTAAAGGACTCCCATAAGGCGTATTAATAGTGCTATCAGTTTCATCTAGCAATAAGTCATGTGAACTCTCCGTCAGACCGCTCAACAGTCTTGATTCTCTACTTTCAGGCACCTCATCATCGACAGCAGGAAAATCGTCGTCTCCCTCGCCAAACATTAAAGAATCTTGGTCAAACATATTGTCATCCTTACTAGCTGCCTCCAATGCCGCTTGCTCTACCGAATCTAATCATAAATCGTGTCACAAAACACATTAATACACAACAACGGCCACAAGAACTCGTTAAAAAAGAACAAGAGTTTATTGCACTATATTTTTATACCTGTACTATTTTCCTCCTCGTCATCCTACGCACAAACAAAATCAATATGAATATAGACGGTATAACTCCCTTCATTTCATCAGTTAACGACGACCACGAACCATACAATTAATGGCGTGCTTTACAATCTAATATTTGGCTTACCACTTCGATATCATGCTGGATTTGTTTGACAGGCCCCTTTCGTTGACTTTTCCTAGACATATTACGTCTAACTTCTTGCGGTAAAAAGGTTGATTAGTTTTAAAGGGCTTAAATTAGCATCACAACGCTACCTCAGACTCCAAACTCAATCTTCACTCCACTGATAATCGGATTCAAAACATCTTCCGCTATTTAGCACCTTCAATGAAATAAAAATCAAAGCACAAAATCAACTGGTTGTAACGTACTCTGTTGCGCTGATAAGAGAGCTAGGCGTTCAGCGACTCTAACTCAACCTTGTGAGACTATAAAGCTACTATAGCACGAGATAGTACAATAACAATTACACAATCTTAATTTAGCAACATATGGCAGTGATGTGTAAATAAATTGAACGCAGCTGCAAGCGTCTCAATCTCAATATATATTTATATCCCAAAACACTATTTCTTACTCTAATCTGAAAACTAGCAATTGTTCTTCAATTTTATCTAATTTTTAGAGCACAACCAACAAAAGTTAATGGTAATGAAATTAATTAAAATACACAGTTCGTATAGAATATTTTTATACCTCAGATCAGGAACCAGCTGACGATGATTTAAGTAAGGTTTTATAGGATCATCGCGCATCGAATCGGATTTCAGATTTGCAAAAAATAACAGTAACTAGCAAAAATGAATGTACATGTAGAGTGTATATTTTAGTCAGAAGTTAGCACAGCACTGCTCTGCTCAGTAATGTGCAAGCAATAAATGTAAGGAAACAATGAAGACTTTCATATTTAGCGAAAAAACATTGTTGTTGGCGAATCTTGATAAATCTTCCCATTTCCCATCACAAAAAATAGTATGCATGTACATTTCGCAGAAGGAATTCTTTCAAGGCTGTCGCGTTGTTCTTCAAAATCCTTTTCATTGCAACTTTTTACACGTCAGCAGCAGCATAGCAGCCATATAATATATAGTCAGCGAAGCTATTTATGCAATACAAAATGTGCAACTGCGGTGCGGATGCGGACAATAAAAAGTATGTAACCCTGCAGCACAGCATAATACACACTAGAAATGCATGAACTTTAAGAATCCATCGCTCGCTCATCGGTATCGAACGTGCATTGGGGCAATTGGGGTCGCTGCAGAGCTCGTATGTCGGATCTTTGTTCATTTCATGAATGAGAGGAAGGAGAAAAGGAAGGAAAGCAATGATGTGCGTGCATGTGTGTACAATCGTACAATCAATGCACCTGTAAATGTTATTGTTTGCTTTCTGCTCTCAGCTTTTGCTTTCCTAGAGCTGTGTTTTGAATGAATATGAATTGAGGAACGGGAAAGAGATAGCACAGCTGAGTCACAGTCAACAACAAAATAAGGGAATCGGTTTTAGTTTCAGAGCTGTCATGTCATGGTCATGTCACTGTACAACTGAGCCAGTCATGAATCATGAATGTTTGTGTTGAAAACAATCATAAATTAATTTTGTTTGTGTAATAATGTCACTGTTGTAATAACAGTGTTGTCTTATTTGCGACAGTGATAAACAAAGTGTTGATCTTGATGTGTGACCATTAAATTATCCGTGACTTGTTGCTCTCATAAAAATGTATTGGGAGTGGACGGCGTTGCCAACCTCTGGAAATGAGGATCTTAGTGGGATGCGAACTTCTGTCCTGGAGAAACTCCCTCCAGACGCGGCTAAAGATGTCGTATTGCCCGTAGTGCGCCATGTTGTTTCCTCCCTTGGGATTTCACAGCCACCGACGGCAAGCACTTTCTCAACTGATGGTGAAATTGAGTGGTGTCTGCAGGTATTTATTTGGGCGATTCTTTCTTCGCCAATTAATCAATGACTCGACTAGACTGGACTGATTCTTATAATCTGTTTTGATGATTTGTCAATTTCTCAGGTTGTCTGTCATGGTCTAAGCCTTCCTTTTACGGAACATGAAATTGTCAAAGATTGTGTGAGCATCTATTGCGAATGGCTGTCATGTTTGGCCCCGGTTCCTAAAATATCTGTTCCGAAGCCAATCACTGATCGACCTAATTTCTACGCGAGGATTATGATAAATCATTTTTATCATTTGTTTTCTCCTAGAAAGGGGGAAGGTTAGTTTTAATAATAAATGATTAGTTTAGTTTAATAAATGCATTTTAACTTACAAAAAGTTTAACAGAACTAACTTAAACAAATGATATTTTTAACATTGTAAATATACCACTTCTTTTTCTGTCTTTGCTTTCAAGTCTGGCCATTCTTATATTGCTCGAACCTGGGTAAAGTATAACTGCTCCAAATGCTGTATATAATAGCGCTTTATAGACTTAATTAATTTAATAGTGCTGCATGTATATAGTATTGCGTTTATTTTCTAACACAAATGTGGTTTGTTTTAGTTAGAATAATAATGATCTATAATACATTTTGCAGGCCAAGACACAATAAATCGACAAGCAGTCCTTTGTCATCGAGTCTTACGTGTCCTCCAAAACACTATTCGAACTTCAGAAATTTTGGATGCTGAGACTTGGGAGTGCATTCTGCTATTCTTGATTGGAATCAA
>JAHZNI010000241.1:0-17144 GCA_027744415.1 Seira ritae
GTTGACGTGATGGCATTAGAAAATCCTGGAATACTGGATGGCATGTTCCTCTGCAAACTCAGGTGTAATATAGTGGAGGATAATGCACAGCCATCAGCGCATCGTTTTGTCATTCCCTTAGGAAATCACCGAGAAATGCCTCAAAACACAAATCTCGTTTCCCTCGAGGGAATCCATGCAACAGCCGTGCGTACTTCCAACAATTGTCTCACGTTAACCCCAGACGTGTTCACACAAGCAGGGGCTGAAATGCCGAAAATCAATACAAAGTTCCTGGGCCGAAAGTACAACTTCTTCTATGCAAACGGCACCATTGCGGAAAATTCGTTTAGGAACGCAATATGCAAAGTGAATGTGAACGATCGATCCTGTACATATTTCCGCGAGAACTCCTACATATTCCCTGGAGAACCGATATTTGTTCCAGCGCCACAGGGACAAGAGGAAGACGAGGGGATCTTGATTGCTGCCATGTCGAATGTCAAGAAGGGCGAAGATGACTTGCTGGTTTTTATAAATGCTAAGGACATGAAAGAAGTGGCTAGGGTAAGCTTCAAGGCACATATTCCGGGAGCCCTTCATGGAATGTTTGTTGACTCGTAAGGGGAATGAAGAATGAAATGTGGATGTGATAAGCGTTGACATCCAGAATCAATAAAAATGGAGAAACAAATACAATAATAGGAAACGCTAGTTTTCTTTTTATCACTTCTCGACGGGAAATTCTATTTTAATATTATTCTGAGTTTTTTTCATCTCAGAGTTCGTGATTTTATTAGACTTTTGAGGAAGTAGAACAATGTTATTGTGATACCACTTTTTTTGTAAACATAAAAATACTCCCTTTGTTGCTTCCAAAGGCTTGTCAGTTCTGATCTGGCCTGTGGGCTTGCCCCTTTATACAAGGGTCGTGACTTGACACATTTTGAGAATTCCTAGATCCATGCTAAAATTAAGTTTTGATGGATTACTAAACACCCGCGCTGAGAGCAGTTTTAGAGATAGAGTTAAATTTATTCCGGTGTATATTTTCTTGTTATAAAATTGAAATAAAAGATTTATTGTATTTATTATTCCAGAAACCATCATCCGCAATCGTTTCCTTTAAAAAAGATTCGAAATTCATCATGAACGTCATGACGCAGTTGTATTACTGAGTACCCCTGCATATCCCTTGTCCATGATCAATTGTAGACTCGCGAGTTAATTATATCAGCTAATGATATACTTCCACGTACCGTTTTTCCGGGCCCATGTTTCGAGGAAAATGAAGTATGAAGAATTATAGTGCTTCGATTACTAAATACGAAACAATTAAAACTGGCGGAAAGCGATATTCGCTGAATATGTCAATGAAATATTCCGCGAAACTGTAAATTAACTTGTCGAACCAACATGAACAAAGTTTTTTATTTGACATGTTTCAGCTGAGCTATTGAGGCGCGGATGAGTGAGGCATAAGTTATTTGCATAAACAAATGAGAAACAAACAAGGACAGACGATTGAACAATTTGAACTGCATTAATCTGTTTCTAATCATACAGTACGGGTGCATTTGCAAACTTATATTTACAGAGTAAAGATAATGCATAACTTAGAAAATAAATTATTTGTAACAAAATAATTAACAAACTGCCATCATTTAAGTATGACAGGAAATGATTGAGAACTGCTAATTGTCTCCGGATCGGATGGGCGGGGACCGATTGAGGTAATTGTGGTATGTTTGTGCTGCTTCAACAATGCAAGGCATGGAGTCACATACTGGACCTTCCCTAATCACACAGACCGGATTGGCTGTTGGAGAAAAAGAAAACTTGTCGGTACAAGAGCGGCTCAAGTTAACTTCAAGTCTAGGCAACACCAAGATGCAAACAGGAAGCCTGTCATGAATGACATTTTTTCATTCAAATATTTAATGTTCGCTTCATGTGCTACAAGCTATGAAGCCCTTGACTTGAAGTTAACTGAACCGCTTGAACATGATAAAAATGAAAATTGAGAAGTGGAAACCAGAAAACTTACTCTTTGGCAAATATGTCGACATAATAAACGCCCCTGGTACTGTTTAGGAAATTCGGAAATTGCCAATTAAAAAATTGTATACGAGAAAAAGACCATAATATTACAAAACATTTCCGCGAGGGTTAATGCTAAACGACTTACGTTGATGGGGTCCAATATCCAAACAACACTCTACTTGGACACGATATCCTGCAAAAATAGTCTGCAGTGGCGTAACATTTGCAGGCATGAACTTCCATCTGAAGGGCTTTTATATAGTACACCCACGCTCTATTATGAGCACAAATGCCTTTTGAGTAAAAATCAAATAAATTATGATCTAACAGGTACTGGTGGCACGTGGTGAAAATAACTATAAATATATCGATGGAACGTTATCGTTTCGTTCCATTCATTACTTTAAAACAAATTTCATATCATTACCAGCGAAGTTTCCTGGGATTTGATCTACACCGGCACTTCCTCCTATGCAATCATTTTGGTTTGGTCCTCCTCCATTCTGAAAACAATGCAAAAAAATCTAATCAACTTGTTCATGCAAGCAAAAGCCTAACCATCTTTTCTTGTCAACTGAACAAAATCCGCTTTGCTTGATTAATTTTATGCCATCGTGGGATTAATGTTGTTGACATCAAAGTAAGGCATGAATCTTTAATCAAGAGCACAATAAGATTTTGCTTACGGGATAAAAATCGGCATGGCCTAAGTTTCCTTCGTATCCTGATTGGCCTTGGTTCGTATGCACTATATCAACTTTGAGTATGAAACAAAAGTCCAGATGAAAAGCATAAATAATAATTTAAAAAATAATTTAAAATGCTTCTGGAGTATTTCTTAAATACCGAATTCCGCATCCGAAGGATCAAGTTTAAGAGCGTTATTCGTCTGGCTTTGGTAAAGTGGTCCTGCTGGATCTATACCTGAAACATACATTTTATATAACCATCAAACATTTTTGGAGTCAATCAGTTACCTATTTCGCTTGAGTCATCGAATTCACGAAAATCCAATTATTGTGCTAGAAAAAAAACTTATTTTTACCAGTTATCCTTCCGATGGGCATCGACGTACTTTGTTTGATTTCATATCCCGCACATCCAGAAACCTATACATTTGAAGTACATATATATTTTCATTACTCATTCATCCATCCTCATTCCATGTCGCTTGCAAAATCCTTACATGGGAGCCCAAAGAAAAACCAATTAGATAGGCGTCACCAGGGTTGTCTAGCACTTCAGAGTACATCAGGAACTCCATAAATTCGGAAACCCTGTGGGAACAAAAGAATATAACGTCATTGTCCATGCGAAAAATCATTATCACAAGTCCATCTATGTATGTATCCCTTCCATTATTTTGTGTGGGTTCATTGGTCAGTTTAACATGTAGCTGGCCAGACTACTCAGCCTTCAAACTGAGAAAGCAGTCAGGCCTCCGGCAAAATATAGAGGAAATGCGGCGGTACCTTTTTCCGACACGTGGAACATTATTCACAGCCTTCTGATAAAACGGATTTCTAGCCAAGTCATTTAGAGGCTTTGAGCCGAGATTTGTACTGTTCTTTGGAGTGCTCATAGGACCCCAGTCAACGACGATGATGTTGTGTTTATCAGCCAAGCCAGCTTCCAGGAAGGCTAGAAAAGTATGCACACAATATTACATAAAGCCCTTTGATTTTCACTCACATCCTGAAAAATCGATGCTATTTATATCGAGCAAATTGGAAAGATGAATCTGTGCTGCTAAGCCTAAAAGCATATGGATGCACACACATTACTTCATCTTATGCTGAAGGAAACATATTATTCTCTCACCGTTCTTAACCCTTTGGGAGAATTTGCAGGTATAGTTGTTGACAAAGCCATGGATCAAGAAAACGGGAGTTTTGTACGTTGAGTATTGCGAAGTTTTAAGAGAATCAGGGTCCCCGATACGGATTTCCTCGAAGTAAGTTTCATTTCTGAAATTAAGAAAACTCCTTGTTTGTATGCATTTCATATTTTTTTAAAACTACGGCTAAACTTCAAAGACTTTCCCTTACTCTGCGTTAGGATATAGGTAAAATGAAACCGAGTTTATATCATTGGATTGAAGTTCGTCATCTCCTCCTTCCTCCTCCTCATTTGGGTCAGTTGTGGATTCCATGTTTTCTTCCGTTGGAGAGGGAACGGTAGATTCGGAATTTTCTTGTGTCTGAGAGCACTTTGTAAGGAGCAAGGCGAGGCTTAGGAGTAACCAAACGTTGCCCTTCATGGCTCCTGGTAATTAAAATAGTTCTTGCTTAAGCCTAAGCAATGCGCACGGGAAGATAAATTTTGCGACACGTGTTGGATGATATTAATATATGAGCTCATTGTTCTCATGTGCTTTCATATATATGGCGTGATATTTGAGGAATTTTCCAGATGCTAATTTAGCTTTGCATGACTTTTACATGAAACGTCGGCGTTAGTAAGGAGTTTAAATTACTCAGGAAGACATTTAATTCGTACTAATTACAGCCATTGAAGAAACAATAGTATCTGCTCTCTAACAATGTTATCATCATCAAACGCAAACGCATTTGTCGAGCATAAGCAAGGAATGATTTGATCAAAATCGAGAACAATCCAAACGACCCAGTTCGATAAATCTCTAGCGGAAAATGTTTATGGAAATCCCTTTTTTGGTGTTTATCCTTCTTATTATTACGCTTTGCAAACTATCCTCTAAAACAAGCGTAGTTCATGGCATTTGCATGAAAGGTAATGCAGTATGCTGGAACGTGCCTAAGTCTCCAAAGCATGCCATTGCATTGTCAACAAGGATAAGTTGTAGGAAAGTAGTGCGGATTCTGTTTGTGACGTAACCAAACCAAATGGTTCTTCTGGCTTACCAATATTTTGGTGGCTGTGGTAGTTGTGGAACATTTAAAGCTGAACATTTCCATTTACCTAATGGTTGCAGACAGCATCAGTAATCCTAATGCTAGACCAGATGCAGTCTATTCGACTATGCCCATTAATAAATTTATTGACGTGATCTGGGGAAGGCAATTTTGCTCCATTTCTGTCAAGTTCAGGAATTGAGAATGTCATTGACTGTATGTAGCTTACACTTATGTTAGGTCTATTTTTAGCAAAATGTGCATAGGTATTTAATCCTTCTTAAATCAATCCGGAAATAAGGGATTGCATTTAATTTATGAATCACTCTTGGATAAAAACAACAAAATGCAGCTTTAACTGCAGTATCAACATAAATAATATAATTCATTATTGGAAGCATCTTTTGCAAAGAAAAGAATAAATAGGTCTACTCAAAACTTCCGACTTTCGAGCCCCTCTATTTTTACCAACGAGCATTTTTGGAAGGTATAATCTCATTGTGCCCATAAGCTGCCTTAAAAACTGGTCTCACTGCTGAACCTGGATCATGTCTGACGATGTCAAAGTAATAATTTCCTCGAGCTCTGTAGGCAATGCAAAAACGTGACAACACAATCTGTACAGGAAAAAAGTTGTTTGCAATGCAATAAAATAATTGGACTTACGTCGGTGGAACTTTCAGACCAAAAACAATTTTGTCTTTACACTGCTGCTTGTTTAACAAGTAGTCTTTGTAAGATGATGCTCTACAAGCCCAGAGTTTTGATCCGAGAATAGTCTCTGTGAAATATTCCCATGCTCTCACGTGCGGACAAGACCCTACGGCAGAAGTAGGGAAATAAGTTTCAATCTTTTGAATCTCTATTGACATCAGACGTTCTAATTTTTGAGGAAAGATTAGCGTATTTTTATTATTACCTGGCAGACCTTGAATATCGGATCTGCAATTTAAACAAAATAGAATCCACAAAATCTTTACATGTCACTAAAACATTTTCACTAATTTTCCTCTTGAGTTTGTAACTCACCTTGGACTGCAGCCTGGTTGCTCCGGGCCTCCTCCGTTGGGAAAGCTATAAATCATATATGCGCATGTTTAGTAATGGACTATGTAGTTAATTCAGAACTTCATTATTTTGCGTGTGAGTTTGAGATATGTAATTAATAAGTGTAATGAACTTACAAGTTCACGTGTCCAACAGAATTACCCATGCCATAGCGCCCCGAGTTGGTATTTACCAAGTCCACGAAGAACGCATCTAATTAGAATATATTTTTTAAAATCGCCTTGTAAATATTAAACTCTGATAGATTTAATATATTTTTCGACAAACCGGTGTGATCCAATTTCTTTCCTTTGATCGTATGGTAATGGAACATAGGACCAGCCGGATCAAGACCTTAAAAGGGTTAAAATTAAATGCTCACAAGGTTGCAAATGAGTAGTCAGCATTAAGTATGCAGTGGGCATCATATCATTAAAAAATAATCTGCTACCTGTTATTCTTTGCAATTGTCTGCCAGTGTAACGTTTTGTGTGCTGACCGGCGATACCTTCAAAGGAGGAAAGATTAAAAAGTTTTATTGTCTTTTGATACCTCATGAAAATTCAAGCCACTCCAGATATAATTGTTCATACCTAAATAATTCCCCAAAGATCCATGCTCTAATCATGTCGAAAAAGCTACTTGTAAATAAGATATTCAAACAAATAATACCTGCAATATGAGCTCCTAGGCTGAAGCCAATTAGATGAACTCTTGTAGGATCCGTGAGAACTCCGTGATTTATCAAAAATATTACAAATTCAGCTACCCGTTTACCTTTTACATAAAAAATTACGAGTTTAACTAGATACATTTAGTAATTTTATGAGCATTTTCATCATTTCATATTTACAGACACATTTAGAAAATGGCTTAAATTCACTTTTGTCCTTGCCTTTAGTCCAAAGTCATTCAACAAGTATTACTTACCAACAAGATCGGCATTTATAGTGGTCACTGGCCCATGGATTCCGTGACGCCTATTGACGATGCGAAGTTGTTGGACAATACCACTCCAATCGGCAACAATCATGTTTACTGGCAGTCTTTGTTTCAAAAATGCTATATTGAAGAATACAAACCAGCGTTAGGATTGAGTAGAGGTCTTGGGGCAACATAAGATGAAAATGAAATATTTTTTAGAATATAAAACGGAGTAGATCAAAACAAAAGCAAAAGTCATTTGCACTTAAAAGTAAAAGGGGTTCCTTTATTTTTTGCTTAGGTAGTGCAATTATTACATGATCACGTTGTTGTCGTTGCGCTGCCGCATCATCTGCCAACCGCAGACACATGCTTTGCATTAAAATAAAGGAATTTCTACTTTTTTCTATTCGTAAGATAAAACGTAACTTTTATCTCAAATTTTTTTGCCCATATTTCACAATATTAGAAATTTTATTAAAAACGCAAAGATTAGGTCAAGTACTTTTTATTTGATGGAGTTCAGAAAGAAAAACTTTATCAGTTCAGAGTTCAATAACTCTTCTTGTACGTGACATCAAGGTTAGATTTTACATTACCATCTTTGGTTAGCTGGGGAAAACTGGTGGAGTAGTTCTGTCCAAACCCATGGAGCAAAATCACAGGAAAATTCCATTTTTGGTACTTGGAGGTCAAGAGAGACTTGCTGTCTCCAGGAACTATCTCTTGATAGTATTCCATATTCCTGGAAAGAGCATGAATGAGAAAATCTCATTACGGATACTTTATCAAACAATGAATTCGATTTGGTAGGTGTGTACTTAAACCGAAGATGAGCTTTTCGTTTTAATAACAAAAGCACTCCGCTCAGTTTCAGTTAGTGTCTTACCATGGATCAGGATACAAAAAGAATCTGACAGAATCGAATGTGGGAAGCCCATTTGAGGGCTGCAATAACAGCCCTAGTAGCACACATGATCCTAATAAAATATATTTGGTTAACATTTTGACACGTTAGCTTCTGGAGAACACAGGAACACTGAAATTTGTACAACACGAAGACGGTTTAAGATATTCAGACTCGAATGAGGCTGGATGCAACATGGGAGCTACTTAAGGAACAAGTAATTTTTATTTCACTTTTTTTGTCATGTCGCACTCCTATCACCTCACCCTAAAGTGCAATAGCGTCTAACGGTCGGAAACCAGCGAACGTCCTCTCTAACTGGTTGCCAGTCTGAAGTGAG
This sequence comes from Seira ritae, assembly GCA_027744415.1. Taxonomy (NCBI): domain Eukaryota; kingdom Metazoa; phylum Arthropoda; class Collembola; order Entomobryomorpha; family Entomobryidae; genus Seira; species Seira ritae. The sequence continues at coordinate 8,114 of JAHZNI010000241.1, forward strand.
CCCTTCTTGTACTTGATCAATCATTCACTTCATTTTTTTTTCAAATAAAGCAGTGCAATTCGAAAAATGACAGCACGTTGCGTTGCTTCAATTGTTGTAGGGTTTATATTAGATTGTAGCATTTTCATTGTTACTTCTATTATTCACGCATGTGCCTACTTAATGGCTAGATTCGACAATTTTTTTGCGGAAAATGAAAGTAAGTACGGTTATGTTGGTAATATTATTATTTATTTGTGTGCATGCATGTCTACTCAAACATTAAGCAAAATGTATGATGAATATGATGATACCTCTACCCATCTTCTAATTGAGCCCTTAGATAGGCACTCATCGTCCAATGAAGTTTATCCCATTGACTGAGTGACTAGTGAGTGACCAGACCACATGGTTAATTGCATTGTTTCATATTTCACTTCGACATGGCACCTCACCATCAACGGCTCTAAGTCATCTTTTCAATAACTCACAATAGCGAGGACATTTTTCGAAAAAAAATCAAACGTGAAGCATATTGCACTGTGTTGTAAATTAGAAACATTTTACAAACAAAAAGGGATGCTTGTTCTACAGCTGGTTTTGTATGGCACCTCTTAGATTTTTAGCAGTGATACCTTTAGGGATCGAACGTGCCATCTTAGGAAGTGCATGTTGCACCACATTTTTTTTCCTTTTTCCGTTGCGTATTAAATGAAATGTGACTGAGTACACCTTGTGGGAACAACGCATGCTATTCAAAACGACAACTTTTTTATGTCGTTTTCCTCAATACGATGAGGACTGTTGTCTTAGGCGATCGAGTCGATTGATATGAAAGTTACTCGCGTCTAGTTTGGTGGCAAATTATCTTCTAGTTTACTAGCGTACCGTGCCGTATGTGTACATAGAGTCCTTTTTTATCGGAAATCCACTAAGCAATACGCTTGTTCTTTTAGTTCGACTAATAACATAGATACATAGATAGATCTTCCTTCGACCACTTTCTCATTTTAAAAAAAATTATTTATTACCTACATACATACAAATTGTACTGTATGTTTATTGAATGATGCGTGACAGATGACGGATGTTACGTAAACTAAACTACAGTAGGAAATCATCGATTTTTTCAAGAGGAAATTAAATAAGTTTTGTCATTATCATTGGGTGGCATAATCATAAAATATTATTTACGCAATTATATTGCACGCATTTACTTGAATGTTTACGGATCGGATCCTTTCGAAAGGGTTCTTGAACTATTGCCGCTTATATTTTCATATATTTGATCTTTTTTGTATTGATAAGCATTCGTCAAACTGGTGACAACAATAATTGTTGCATGATGCCCAATAGATAAAATCTGTTGAAAATATATATAGACAAGCGCAATGGAACGTAGTCTTGCAGACAAGGTCGGAGGAGTTTAATATAAACACTTTTAACACTATTTATGATAATAAGGCAGATTTTATGCCATCATCATGCGATGGGTGATGTGAATGTGAACTCAGGTTTACTGTCCTGTCAAGGTCATGTAATAGAGGAGCAATCGAGCAATACGAAAAAATGAAATCTGTTGTAGGGATCTCTGGTAGGAAAGCAAAGAGTTTAGTTAGTTCAGACAGTCACACACGGTAACTGTTGAGTTCAATTAAAGGTAAGAGCTCTATAAAAGCAGTAACAAATGAGAGACGCTTTTGTTTCAGGAAAATCATTAGTGAACAAATTATATACTATTTTCAAGTATTTTGGGGGTGTAATGAGCAACTTTGAACGATATACCTACGTACGCAATAATAATATCAGATCAAGAATGAGAAAAATTCACTTATTTTCTCTCGTCAATCCTGAATGTTAAAGTTGATAGCGAGGAAATCATGATGGTGCTTTGTTAATGTCACTGATTACACAATCTACCTATTTAAGTTATTTCATCGGAAAAGGAGTTAAGAATTAAAAAAATATTGTTACTGCACGCACGTGCATTATTTTAGGCAATACTATTTGAGATAAATGTGGGAAGAACTCGTTATCATTGGATGGTCAAAATTTGGATAAAATATTTGCAACTAGAAAGAAAGGATATGATTTTCGCTGGCAAACTAGTTTTCTAGAGAGCAATAAAATTGGAACCTAAATTCCCACCTACCAACCAAATTCGTAACATAACATGAATCGATTCAAAGCGTCCAACTATTTTTTTCGACATTTTCTATTATTGAGCTTAAGCGAAAAGAAAGCGAAAGGAAGGGTCGTCGCGTCTAAAATGATGAAGCTCTAGTCTAGAGTCTAGAGTGACTAGAAAACGCGTATATGCAATTCTCCTATTATAATGCATTACAAATAACTTGATTTTTCTATTGCAGAAAAGAACAGCAAAAGTAGCGTAATTTTGTAGGAGTGAATAGAAATCTAGAATCTAATGCTAGATAATGAAAACAACAAGGACGTGTGTACAGCAAAACTCTAACGTTAGCAGCCGTGACCTTTAATTTAGAATTGGACGCTATGTCATAATATAATATGTCTTCTCAGAATCCTGATTTGTTACTAGATTCGTTAGTCAAAAATCACTATGCAAAATAACCGGTGCTCTTCTATTCACGTAATGGTTTTTCGTGGCATGTTTTAATGACAGGTGCATACGCTATTAATTTTTTGGAGAGATTTCAAAAATTTTCTGTGTTCTTTTAGAAGAGGAAAAAAAGCAGGAATATAGAATGATTTCTGAAAGTGATTTGAAAGATCTTTGAACTTTCAGGAAACTAGAGGATTATGATTATTATGCAGCTAGCTAGAGCTACTAATTTTCTCTTTCAAAGAGAAGGGTCGGCGGAAAATAATTTTGTGTATGTATGTGTGCGCTGATAATTATTGTTTGAAGAGTTTGCGTAACAGTCGTAAATAATTTATCGGCATTAATTTATGCGCAACTAGTAGATATTTGATAGGCTAACTAAATATTTTGTGAAGCGATAAAAATTCTAAAATAATAGAACAATCTTATGGAGAAAAATTTTTTTTAGCGCTGCAAGGAGAATTTCCGTGACAGAAGAAAATAGAAAAAAAAAAATCATCATTTTACAAATTAGCTTCGCTACTTAATAATTTATCGGCATTAATTTATGCACAACTAGTAGATATTTGATAGGCTAACTAAATATTTTGTGAAGCGATAAAAATTCTAAAATAATAGAACAATCTTATGGAGAAAAAAATTTTTTACCGCTGCATGAAGATGTTTAATTGGCCATTGTAGGGAAGCGTCGTCGTCAGTCACCACTTCCGTGATTTATGTTAGATTATGAATACATTATAGAAGAACGGTCGGTCGCATGCGTGTAGATAGGTAGTTGAAATTGAAACTAAAATAACTACTATTGCTAAAATCGGAAGTAAAGTCAACGATATATACAATATTTATTCAGAAAAAATGTCGCATAAATAAATACCTACGTAGTAGCTATAAACATTATCGATGTCGCAAAATATATATATATTTACACATAAAAGACTATAAAGCTAGAGTTTACGGGTTTATCTTATCTTAAGGTACAATGCAGTTCATGATAGACGATGACACTTGTTATCTTTAGAACGGAACGAACAAACCATGAACAAGTTGACATTAATTTAATTACCTTGTTGCCGGCTGTTCTTCATAACATGTATCACAAATAGATTATTATTAGTACAGAACAGAGGATGCAGCAGACAAGTGCCATATCATACGCCATACACGTACGTACAAACTATTAAATATACATAAAGAATTTGTCATTGTTCAGCTTTACATTATGTAATACTGGTTAAAACCTTCTTATTAAAATTACATTTTTCTAAAAGTCTATGAAATAAAAAAATAAAACAAAAAAATTAGTTTGCAAAAAATAAGTACATCAACTAAGCGGTTGTCCCGTCCCACGCTTGCAGTAAAATAATACGCATCTTCATCATCGTATGTATGCCTAAAATTATACCACTTAAGTTCTCAAAAACGAAAGCATAGCTCTGGAAGTTGATCCATGTCCGTATCACGTATCGCCTCTCGGAAATTAAAGGTACATTTACCCTCTGAGCCGCAATTAGCAACGATGACCGACTCGCCCACGGTCTTGTAGAATGTTTCCCTGCCCTTGAGAATAAATGAAATGGTGTAGACGCGATCTTTCAATATTTTAACTGGTTGCTTGAAGTGAACATGAAAGACGTCCTTAGAAGGAGGGCATTTCACACTATTTTCCGATATTTCCGCGAAAGTTTCTGTAAGCTCGTAATTCTGGATCCGAACACCCACGTCTAGAGTAGCATTGTTTTCAATAGCCCTGAAGAAGCCCACACTCACCAGACGAATGTTCCTATCCGCTTGAAAGCAAATGTTTTGCCATTGTCGACCGAAATCAAAGCCGTGACCCTTGAGTCTTTGGAGATTGTACAGAAAATAGCTCAGATTTCTCTTCCTCGGATTAAACTTGAGGTTGAGAGTGGATTCAACCTGCTCTCTTTTTTCTGGTGGGGTGGTCAAGAATCGGAATACCTTCACCGTGTCCTCCAGCGGAAGAACGTTCTTCGTCACCACTTGACATGAGAATTCCTCCGTAGTCATACTCGGAAATCGAATCAATGGTAGGATGTCATCCAACACTTTGGCAACTTCTGAGAGCTGCATGGAGTTCCTTTCGCACTCCTGCTCAGCCCAGTCATAGACTGCATTAAATAAGTCGATCTCCGCCACGTTCAACTCATCACTCGAGAGGAGTTTCTTCAAGTCCGTTTTCGTTAGCTTCTTGAACTCTCCGGATTCGATCATCGGACCAGCATTGTCTAGCATGTATCGTTCCACGGTCTTTTGCAATTCTTCATTGTCGAGCATGTCAGCAGCTTGATATATTTGCATGACATTTTGCAAAGAAAGGGATTCTTTCAGAAGGTCTGTACATTTGTCAACAAGCGTGGGGCACAAGTACTTCTTCCCCAAAAGCAGTACAGCTATTATGGGATCCGCTTCCTTCGTTTCCAGATTCACGTCTCCGGTATACATGAACTCCAGGAAAACTTTGAATTGCTCAAGATTCTCTTCAGGCAGCAGGATTTCCACATTATCCTTCTCATCAGTTTTCCCTCCATTCCACCGTTGGCTCAGCATGGTTTCGAATACGGGGGAGTTTAGAATCAGGATTATGCGATGACATGAAACGATTTCTTCGCTTGAACCCACTTTGAAAATGATGTCCGTGTAAAGCTCGTTTTTCCACACGTAGTTCCATTTCTGCTTAATTGTTGGCTGTTGCAGCTGCCAGGGCTCTACATTGACCGAAGACGACCTCAATAGGGTTTCACCCATCTTGCGCAATATATTCACTGATGTATCGAACCTGAAACAAAAACGCAACAAAAAAATTTATTATCGATTTCGGATTTTAACGGAATATTAATTCGTTTATGAAGCAATGACATTTGTAATTGCTCAATTTCAATATAGTGTACATTCCACCGATTTCACTGACCTTCTTTGGAGAATAAAAGAATGGGGAAATTAACTTATTCAGTCAGAAGAGGACAAAAGCAATTATATAAATCTCTTTAAAAATAGGGAAAACATGAACATCACATAAAAATTCGAAGACTTCTCTGTCATGTACTCATGCATGACTATGATCTTTCTTTCACCATTGCATTGCCAGCATCTATTTTTAGACATTCATTTTTGCATACACACACCGAAGGAAGGACGAACAGAATAAACACAACAGACTTTGAATCTCGAATCCACTTCCTAGCACTAAGGAAGCATGAGCAATAAGCAACACATTTTTTGATGGCGGTAGTAGCAAGACATTGCTCCAATTCCAAGAAAAATGATGGCAAATATAAGTAGGTATATTAAAATATAACATGGATAATACATTACATGACATATTTTGTAGTGACCTGCTTCTTTTAGAGGAAATCTTTTCTTCAGCATAAAATAGATGGTCTGATCTGCTGATGCTTTGTCTTGGTTCATTGATGTTATTATTATTATCAAGATTTAATTTGGTTTGGGATCAGTGACAGCTACATCAAATTTTTCACATGATTAGGATAGGCGTGATGGAATTTGTTTATCTGCAAAAGTTTTGGGAATTTTTAAAGCATTACTGGTCGACTGGTCCAAACTCCAAACCTTTGCTTTGTAGCTTTTTGCTGTACTTCTCCAACAAAATGCAAATGCAAACGAACTTCAACAAAGAAATTGACCATGCCATATTTCAAGCATATGTATTTTAAATGTCATTTCAATTTCCATTTCATTTGCTTCGCCTAACAAGTTTGCTGAGCCGAGGAGTTGAATGAAAGCAAGGTGAATGACAGAGATTTCTACTCCGCTACGGGCTACGGTATTCGCTAAAGAAGCTTTTCCAAGAAGCAAAATTGATGACATGCAATGAACAAAGACGAAAACGTGTTCCCAAAACAAAACAAGGCATTAATTCATGGAACTATAACCATTATGTACCATTTAAAAATGGCAATTGTCTACAATCTCCACTCCAAATGAGAATTTCTAAAACTTCGTCAACACTGACTGAATTCTGATTACATTACGTTTGCTGGTAATTTCAGATACATTAATTATCAAAAAAGTCACAATATATTTATTGAATATTATTATTTGACATTGGAACATTTTATTTAATGAAAATAAAACAAGTGGGGAATTAAGCAATTTTTATAACTCTGCAACTAAATAAATGTGTAATAAAATGTTTATCATTCCATTGTGTCTTTACACATGATCAGCGCTTGGTATGGATCGTTTGAGACAATATTGTTTTGATTAGTAAATGGCATGTGCACACTATCAAGCTACTTTAGCTAATACATTTCGTATATGGCTGATGGCTGATCTGAAGAAATTTTAATTTCGTTGATCTTGAAAAATGTCGGGTCCAATTACCTCTATGTATAATATATGTGTTCTTACTTTACAGGCCTTTAAAAACGCCTGCAGTTTATCGGAATTAATAAGAAAACAATAAAAGTGCTAACCTTATTTGAATATTCCGTTTAAAGTGTTAAATATTCGAATAGATGTTGACTTCGACTTCGTCTCTTCAGGTCAGGTGAAGTATTATAGGACTCACGCATGACCTGATTTTTGTGTTGCTCTAGATATTAGACGTTAGACTAAAGAGAAGTTTTTCAGTTACATTTATTGCGCTTCGAAATATTTATCGCCTGAGGGATGTCTATGCTCATAGATCTTTCCCTACAGCTTCGGCTGGAGGAAACACCAAAACACAGTTCCAAAGATACTTTGGTAAAACGATTTTATAAATTAGTTAGAAAACGTCGAAGATTAGTAGCTCAAACACTAGTGCGTAGTGATCAAAATTTTGCAAGAATAAATTACTTTTACTACGTTCCTAAACTTACAGGAAGTCACCTCGGCGTGCGGGAATCAAGAGGAGGTAGAAGACGAAAAGCGGCAACTAGATAGAACCTTTGATCGTGGACAATCGATAGGTAAGGCATGCAAGATATAGTGAGATAAACATTGCTGCTTCTTAAATATATCTTATTTTTGTGCCAATATTTCTTTCAGATTTCGTTGATGTTGATGACATGGACAGAATTTCAGCATCCAGCACAGCTGTAAACCGTCGCATGCAAGCACTTCGCGTCAAGGTCAAAAGGAAGAAAAAGAATAATCCGAATCGAAACAAGTTTGCAAAGAAAAAGGATTTGAAGTTGGACAAAGTCGTAACTCATCGAGAGAGCAGTGTTGGTTCAGGCTCTAGTTCAGGTTGGACATCTGAAGACGAGGAGGAAGAAGTGGATGAGGAGGAAGAAGAGGAAGAGGAGAGTGGGTCTAGATCCCGAACCAGCAGTGAAAATTCTGGTAAATCCAGTCGCAGTTCTAATGAAGAAGAGGAGGCGGAAGAGTCATTATCCAAAGTTTCTGCATGAGGAGGCAAAAATGTGGGATTCTCTGAAGATCCCTTATCCTCCGTGCTCTGTATGTAATCTTCCTGATGACGTTAGGGAAAAGGTTTATCCAGTACAACCAGTCAGTAGTGGGGAGCCATCCGGCCCAATATCCAAGAACAAAAAGAAGAAGCTGAAAGCAAAAGCGAAGAAACTACTCCAGCAGCAAGAGCAACAAAAGCTCAAAGACAGTGCAAGCGCTGATGACGCCAAAGACATTGTGGGAGCTGCTAGCCAAATCATGGAGAGTGAGGGGGCATCGGGAGACTGTAATGGAAACAATCAGCCTGTCGTAACGGATGAAAAGATTGAAGTTGTAAAGCCAGAGCCTTTCAAGCTGGATCCGGACCCATCCAAAATTGTTTGTGACAATATCAAAATCAAGATAGCTGATTTGGGGAATGCTTGCTACGTTGACCGGCATTTTACGGACGATATACAAACCCGTCAATATAGGAGTTTAGAAGTGCTGATTGGCTCAGGTTATGGACCTTCGACTGACATTTGGAGCGTTGCATGCATAGCGTTCGAGCTTGCAACTGGAGATTATTTATTTAATCCATCATCAGGGGAAAACTATTCTCGAGATGAAGATCATTGTGCTCACATAATAGAACTGCTTGGTCCTATACCTCGACGTATTGCACTGTCGGGAAAATATTCCCACGATATTTTTGATCGAAAGGGGAAGCTTCGCCATATTCATGACTTGAAACCGTGGAAGCTTGTGGATGTCTTGACGGAGAAATATGACTGGGGAGAAGAGCAAGCTCAGGAATTTGCTGACTTTTTGACACCAATGCTGAGCTACGATTGGACACAACGCGCCACTGCCGCTGATTGCCTAAAACACCCATTCTTATCTAATCCCTAAAACTTTTAATGAATTTATTATGTATTTGTAGAAAGGATGAAAGAAAAACACTCTAGTATTTTTAATGCGTATATGTACATCATATCATGAAATAACCGAAATGTTAGCGTTAGCGCTTATTATTACTCTTTTTAAGAATTTTATTTCGTTACGTAAAATTCAGTTTAATATAGTATGCTTGCTTCTTCCAGTTGAGGAAAATCC
>JAHZNI010000242.1:0-17055 GCA_027744415.1 Seira ritae
TTTTTTCCTTCCTCTAAGGATACAATGGATATTTCGGCTTCGGCTCACTAGCCCGTTAATAATGATTCGGATGTCCTCAATAACGGAAAAAAATTGTGATATCTTGAGGAAAAAAGTATATACAAAAAATATACGAAGGCTCTTTCTCTCTCTCTTTTACTCGCTAAAAATCCAATAGCCACCTCAGCTCTTAGGTACTCAAACTTATTATTATTATGACAAGACGATCAACGCTCCATCCATGAATGGACTTGGATGTGCGTTGTGTTGTGTGAGTGAAAACGCGAATCACTTGTACTGGACGAACGATTTTTCTTCCATCCCGTTATCTAGTTCTGACAGCGCTTTTTACGGAATAAGAAAAAAAATACAGCGGATGGACAACACCGTCTTCGCCTCTCTCTCCTCCTCTCCATTTTCACTTTAGCTCTCTTCCTTCCTTCACGTGAAGCAATATGAGTTAAATACATTGTTATTATATTATTATTACACACTTTCATGCCCAAAATAAATCCCTATTTTTATCTAAAACATTTTTCTTTTCTCTGTATTCATACGAGAGAAAAAAGTTTCCTTTGAGAAGAAGGAGAGTGAAAAAGCTTCCCCCCTTCAATTTGAGAGTGTGGCTATTCATCCGGAGATAGAGAGAAAATGTTGGCTTAAGCTACCAAACCAATGCCATAGTCCAAGTTGGGGATGACATGCCCAAAATAAATCCCTATTTTTATCTAAAACATTTTTCTTTTCTCTGTATTCATACGAGAGAAAAAAGTTTCCTTTGAGAAGAAGGAGAGTGAAAAGGGAAAAAAACTTACAAATAGTAATGTATTTTTTATGGAGAGAAACTGACCAAAAGTAAGTAGTATGGCGGAACACAACAATGGAAGAAGAGCCTTTTTGTATTCATGTTTTTGGCTTAGCATTTTTTTCCCTTCTCTCTGGGTGATGGTGATTGTTATGAAGGTAGAGAAGCATTAAAATAGGAGCTTCAAGCTTGAAAAGCTCTCATTCAGATTCATACAAAAAAGAAGAAGAAGCTTTTCTCGTTAGCTTCTCGCTTCCCCCCTTCAATTTGAGAGTGTGGCTATTCATCCGGAGATAGAGANCATACAAAAAAGAAGAAGAAGCTTTTCTCGTTAGCTTCTCGCTTCCCCCCTTCAATTTGAGAGTGTGGCTATTCATCCGGAGATAGAGAGAAAATGTTGGCTTAAGCTACCAAACCAATGCCATAGTCCAAGTTGGGGATGAAACTTAAATGAAGTCAGAAGAAGAGAAGGAAACTAGAATTTTTTCCTCATTCATGGTCGTCGGTTTTCTTCTCCTTGATTTCACCACTTCTCTGGTAGGAAATTAAGATCCATAGAGTCATTGTCAACATCACCAATGTGCGTGGCTAAAAACGTTTCTCTGAAGTAAGAATAGTCAAAATCACGCTAGATTCAAGTTACCTTCTCTGCCCTTTGCGAAAGAAGTTCAATTTAAATTGACTTTTAATCAAAGAGAATCTTTCTGGGAAAAGTGGTGATATCATTCCATCACGAAGTAACTTAATTACGTGGATTGGTGAATGTACCTTGACTGGAATCGAAATCTAAACCAATTTCCGCTTGATTTTCTAAGTATGGCTGCGCTGAAATCTTTTAATTTGAAAAAATGGAACTTTTCGATTAAAAAAGTTTCGGCCTTCTTTGAATTCATACCTTGCCCTGCCGCATTAGTACGTGGAAGGCTTATCTAGAATCACGATTAGAAGGTGAAACCATAGGCGTAAGGGGAAGGAATTTGGGTATTGACGTTGGCAGAATTATTTAAGATAATAGGAAGGCACATGTTTTTCCTGAAGAGAAAAAAACGAGATTACAGAATGTGGATCTAGATAATTTTTTCATTACCTCCTGGTTCTCCCTGAGCTACTTTTAGTATCGCATCAGAATCAGAAATAGAAAGAAAAAATAAGGTAGGTCTTGGCTTTCACGTATATGGAATCAACTGATTTATTCTGATTGAAGACAGAAATCTTCGTAATTTTCCGAAAATAGTAGAACCCAAAGTCACAAGAAAGTTTCCAATGAGCCATCATCAGTGTCGTTCTGTATGATTCTTTTCTCTTCTTTCTTCCGAACAAACTGATCGGATCATGATCATGATCACTAAAAGTATCATAAAAGCTTAAATAAAGTGAGGGGAAAAGGAGACAAGGTTTTCTCCTTTTCACTCCTGACTGACTTGTCTACCGGAGAAAATCAGAGCTCGCTCGCCTTGCCTTAAGTAAAGTTAACTAGCTCCTGGCTAATGTCGAGATAGCTCTGGGCTCCGACACAGGAAATGGAATCCAACCGCACAACACGAAACACAGTCAGTGGCTGGCTGAATCTGAAGCTGAACTCAAGGATGATGATGATGATGATGGCGATGGCAGTAGTATTAGTGGAAATGATACAAAAAAAACTTACACTTATTGAACTTTTACTTAAGCTCATCGCACCATAGGAAAAAAAAGGTTTAACAGGCGCTTTCTCAGAATAAAAAGTGGGTGGCTGGCACGGGCGCAGATAATGTGGCACCCAACCATAAGAAAGGAGAATGAATGAATGAGGATGACTTCCATTTATAACCACGTAGATATATTTTCTCAGTGTGTATCCGTGACCAATTCATCTGAAATAAGAAGAGACCGGATATTTTTAGGCGATGAATAGAGTGTGAGAAAAAAGGATTCCTTTTAAGGAGAGAGATATTAAATGCCCTATGGTGTAGCTTATGTGGTGGTGTGAAATGCTAGAGTTAAGTACAAGAGGAGAAAGTGGGGGATGTAGTAATTCCCTGGCTTCCTCTTTCAGCCAATAACTTTCAACGTAATGGGAAAGAAGACAAAAAAACTTTCAGGGAAAATTGAGGGCCAATTCATGTTGAGATTTAAGATTGCATTCATCCAGCTCCTAAGTGATATGGGATGATAGTGGTAGTGGTGGAATGTCCAAATGTCCTTCAACAGAAATGGCTAGAAAAAATGACGATTTTGGAATGGGATATTGGCGGACAAAAAAAATTGGTCGCCTGGGTAGGGTTTAATTTAAATTGCGTTCCTCGGTTCTTCTTAAACGATACCCGGATTTTTTAAATCGCAATATCTCACCCAAAGGCAACCAGCCAACATAATTGAACCCTTCAATGCAACAATTAAATATTTGACTTTGACCTGACCTGACCCTACATAGTCTTTTTGTAATTTACCATGTCTCAAGGAAGAGAAGTTGACATCTGGCACGATACCTTACTTCGCTACGTGGGCTACGCAAGTGAAGTCGGCGAAGCGTCTCGAGGCATCATCCCATGCAGGTGGGTTGCTATGACCTACCTCGTCTCCCTCGGATATGTGGCGGGCGACACGATTGATAAAACGATAAGAGTGAATAACTCCAATGAAAAGAGGAAGGCGGTTGTTGCTTGTGATACCTTGATTTGGCAAATGCTGGCTTCCCTCGCAATTCCAGGATTCACGATAAATAGGATCTGTGCCTTGACCTGTTTTACCGTGAGGAAGGTAGCGAATGTAACTCCACAGACGAGCCAGTATTTTCGTACTGGGGTTGGACTAGCTTGTATTCCAATAATTATTCATCCGATCGACCATCTTGTGGATTATATTATGGACAATACCTATAGGAAAATATATCGATTAAATTAATCCAAGTAATTTGTCAACATTAATTAAATCAGATTTTTAAAATAAATGCAGTGGTGGTCAAAAGTCAAAACCAAAGCATAAAACCTTGCATTAAAATGCTTCAGAATGGTCGCCAGGGCAGGGTTTCCTTTGGCATCCCTCTAAAAAATCATACATTCATTCATCCATCAGCAAAAAAATTCTCAAAAGCCAAGTGGCCGAGGTTCAATTCAAGACAGTTTCAAGTTTCAACCGCAGAAAGTCCCTATCTAAACTCGGCCTGACTTGACCTGACCCACCAACAGAAGCTACCTGCATGCCTGAGGTAGACATATGGCGCGACACACCAGTTCGGTACGTTGGCTACGCCAACGAAGTCGGGGAGGCATTTCGAGGTCTCATACCCAATAGCTTGGTCCGTCTCAGCTATCTCATCTCCCTCGGATATGTGGCTGGAGATACGATTGACAAGACCACGAAGGTGAAGGGCGCAAGCATAGAAAGGAAAGCTGTCATAGCCGTCGATACTCTGATGTGGCAACTGCTCGCTTCCGTGGTCATACCTGGCTTCACAATTAACAGGATTTGCGCCCTGTCCTACTTCGTCTTGGGGAAAAGTACGCGAATGCCGCCTAAGATTAGGCAGTATTATTGCACGGGAATCGGGCTGGCGTCTATTCCTCTAATTATTCATCCGATTGACCATTTAGTGGATTTTATTATGGACAACACGTATCGGAAAATATTCCGATGAAAGTTAATTAGGCTTGTGCTTTACAGATCTCAGTCAAAATTGATTCAGCTTCAACTTCGAAGTAATTACAACAGCTTACTTGAATATTGATACACTTAAAATGCAGTTGTGATCTTGGTCATTAAAAATGCAATAATAAAACTCAAAATGAATGCATCGGCAGCGGTAGCAGAACTGCATTTTGTTATCTTCTTTGGGTCCGTTCTTCTCTGTTCTCACGAAGCGCATTTTACTACTCATTTCATCTTCATCTCATTCTGCATGACAAAAGAATCTTCTCTCTCGTGCCATTTTTAGATTTCTTTCTCCCTCTCCACTCCATCCAGTTTTAGTAGTTCTCTCCTCAACTCAACTACTTCTTACGCATGTAAATGACACTGGAAAGTATCAATTCTTAACAACATTAGCATCGTCACATTGCCATTCAGAAAAATACGTGGAAAACACAAAACAACATCACATGAAAGAAAAGTTGAATCCTTGAATGTAGAAAAGATTGTGTGTTGTGTTGTCTGTGTCTCTCTTTTATTTTCTCCAGCAAATCATATTTACATAATGGTCGTTTCATCAGAATCAGAAGAAAACAAAATTTTTCGAGGCTGAGCTAGTTGAGTCTGAGAGTCGCGTCGGGTTCGAAGAGAGCAGTCAGTCAGCAGGGAGGAGACAAAAGGAGACAGGGATATTTTCATTATCTTCTACTTTTTCTCTTCTTCTTACTATTCGAATGCAATAAAACCACAAAAAAAGTTTTTCTCTTCAAGTTTCACTAGAATAAAAAAGTATCTTCCTTGTTCCAAGTTCCAGTAGTAGTAGTACTGCTACTGCAGCTTCCGCTCTTTCCTTTTGCCTTGACTTAGCTCTTCTCTATTTCTTGAAAGAAAGCTGCATCCTTTTTTATATTTGGAATGCAAATGACGTTGGAGACATTAATTACGACTAATTGAATTGTTACTAATTACACTGACTTTTCTTTCGCTCTCCTCTCCTTCTTTCGTAATTCTTTCGCTTTTTAGTTTCCCCTTGACTGACTTTTTTTCCCTCGTATGAGAAGAAGCTCTGTATTTACTTTATATGTATATCCTCATGTGAAGAAACAAAAGCTATCTAGAATTTTCATTGCTCTTTCCTTCCCATTCTCTCCTTTGCTATATATTTTTTATTCCTATTGTTCACCAACTTTCACCGAAGCGTAAAATTTGAAACCTGTGTGGTCTTTGGGAACATGTGCTCTTGGCTTTGGCTCTATAAGATTTACCTCCTCCTTCTTCTCCGGAGCCAGAGCCAGAACGAGATTAGGCTGGAGAAAGTGGTGCTAATACAATTCCTTTTTTACCGTCTTTGAGGTTTTTCTTGGGATAATTATAGATACTGAATTTCAACAAAAAAATGTGGTGGAATTTCATGCTACCTTACTAGTGTATTGCATTTAATGATAAAATCCAGAAAGGCGATCCCGTTCCTGGAGAAAAGATGGTGGAGTTAAGAAAACCTGTTTCATTTCCTGTAACAGATAATACCGTGTCATGCTACCGGATAGGTATTATATTTGTTCAGGAGGAAGTTGAAAGTGAAAAGGAAAAATTGAGTGGGTGAGGTAGAACGTACCACTTTTCGGAGTGTCTAGGAAGCGGAAGCAAGGAGAGAAGAATATTATTCCATTGTATCTCTTTTCTTTTTTCTCCTTTTTCCCTGTATACTTTCGCCTCATCATCTGGATTTTTCTCGGATTTGTTAGAAGATCTACTACAAGGCTTCTGCTTATTCTCATTTTTATTTTCCGTAACGAATCCATCTCAATTTTTTCCCTTCCGTTGCAGCAACACCGCTACTTTCCTCTCTCCTGAGCGTTTATATATATTTTTCTTGGCTTCCGCCTTACTTTTCGCCGTGTTCTTCTCCTGATTACCTATTCCACAGGAGTCGCATCCTCTTTCTTTTTCTCCTTGCGTCAAGGGATGAAGATGGCACAAAGGCGATGGTAATGGCATCGCATTCTGGATGAGGTTTGTATTCTGTATACCGTACTGGAGGAGAAGAATAGTGCTTCCTCTGGAAAAAAATTATTATGTATGATGATGAAAAGGACACATTTCCTCCCGTTTCCCTTGTTCTGTTCACCGGTTTTTTCTTCTTTGGATGGTATATTGTTTTGTGCATTTAAGACTCTGGCTTTTTTCCATGTTGTCCATGCCATTTTTGTACTCATCTCAATCTGTCATGAGCGGGCTAATTAGTCACACGTCAACTATTTTTTGTCTGAGGGAAAAAGGGAAAGCGAAACAGGATGGAAATCACGTATGCGAGAGAGAGAGGAGCAAACGAGCGAGCGAGTGCGAGAGAAACGCAAGCTGTTGTCCCTCAAAAGAAAATGCTTCACTTTTAAAAAGTCAGGGGAAAGGAAAGACTTTTTTCTTTTGCTATCACGTTTTTTTTCTCTTTCTCTTCTGCTGTTTAGAGCCCCTTGCATGTCGGATATTAATTAAGGACACTTGTTTTGTCACCGTCACATAAATTTTCTCTGTCCTCCTGTGTACTGTGTACCGCTCCTAACCAGTTCCTTTCCGAGAATTTCAATTTTTTCCCAGACACTCATTTAATGAATGCAAAACAAAACCTTTTTGGTGGACTGGAGAAGAAAATGAATTAATGAAATGAGCTTGGTACAAATTAATTGACGAACCTTTTATTTCGTTTGATAAAAAATAGAGAATTGTACTCATCCTACGCATTTCCAGTAGTTCAGGCATTTCGCAAAATTTTTGCATTGTGGTCAACATGATCATGCATGATGATATGTTTCGTAGGTTTTGCGAGTCCCGATTTCACTTTTCCAGTCGAAAGTAGTATGCAGAGTAGGTAGATACATTAAACAAAACTATAGCATGACATGACATGATCAATGATATGTAATATCGTTTAGCCATCCACCATGATGCATTGAAAATGAAAATGTACAAAAGTGATGAAGGCATTTCAAATAATGTGTAGCTTTATATTTGCATGCAAAATTAGAAACAATTTCATTTGTCAAAAACTTTTCATTTCAAAGTTACTTCGAAAGTGGTTCACGAAGAAGACGCTAAAACTTTTGTGCATTATTTTGCGCTCACCAAGTCGCGAATCCGTAATCCCAGTGAAGCAGAAAGTTCAATGCAATATCCAATATTATCCGTGTCCACATATGAAAATTCGGTTGGGAGTCGGAATCAGGTTTGCCTGGAATAAATTTTACGTTGAGTTATTCCATGTATTTTTTTGTCGGGCATTCATTTCCCCTTTGGAATGTCTACGGATGTTAAGTCTTCCGAACAAAATCTCATAAACTGACCGGACGGTATTATTATCTATATCTCTCTACCCCTGGAAAAAATTTTTCATGCTTCCCATTACTACAAGCATATTATTTCGCTTCAGAGCAGAAGTTTTCAACGTGTTTTATAATATAACTCTACCTCCATAAATCGTTTCCAATTTGAAAAGAAAATTTATTGAAAATAGCTGTGCTCTCTTTCCCCTCATCCTCATATTACATCCTGGCTGGGCGGATTTCGAAGGTATTTCTGATAATATTTATCCTCTTCCGAATACACACGTATAGCCCAGGGTCATTTAATAATTAAGCTTGGAAATTTGGAAGATGACCAAAAAATAGCAACTTTTTTCATACAGGAGGGAAAGAAAGAAAGGATTGTGTATGGTTATTGTGCTGTGTTGTGTTGTGTGTGCTCCTGATCCGAACGAAATAAACTTTTTTTTTAGGAAAAAATTCCAAACTGAGAGAAATATTATTATGCTTGAGTACACACGAGGTAGGAGTAGATAGTTGTAATAGCACTCAACACACCGGCGGCGTAGTGGACGACGGGCCGGAATTCTTTGGTATTTTAATATGGGAAATTCCTCTGGTTTTCCGTTCGATAAGCGAACCAGAAGAGCTAGAGACGAGTTCTTTTTTTTTGTAGAAAATGTGAGAGAAAAATTCAGAACGGATGTATGTATACTTTGTTTGTCCTCATTTTTTTCGGAACTACATAGAATAGTTTGCCAGGAGAGATGCTATATTCCTCAGGTTTGCCAGTAATCGAAGCACACGGGAGCATCCCGACCATTAGATAAACTTTTATCTTTTTGGCTTGTTCCTTCCGCTCCAAGCAATAATAATGTTGGTTGGTCTGTCTATTACTCCTGCTGCAGTGGCTGTGTGGGATGATGATGATGACGATGATGGTGGTAGTGGTGAATGGTGATCGTATCGGTGAGTTTTCAAGGTATACGAACCCAACTGGACTGAACTATGGGCTTTCAGAGTGGTCAGCCTTGCGTTCAGTCGGTGAAAGGAGCAACAAGCAAGTCAGCACATCATCATTATTACATCAGCAGAAAAAAGTTTATGTGTTCGTCCGGTAGAAGTAGAAGAACTTTTTATGGTATGATGAACTGACTGAGCAGAACTGTTGGTATTTTGACCGGACGCATACCTTCTGAGATAGATTGTGGAGATATTTACTAGATGGATGAATGGAATGTGAAATCAGAATTAGAAAAAAATATGTTTTTTGGTTCTTTCTTCCGTTCCACTGGTTATAAGTTATGGTATCTGATTTTGATTCACTTTCTTCCCTACCTTCAGCTTATTTCTTACCTAGAAACAAGATGCTTTGGAAAGATTATTTGAATGAGATTTTTTTGCAGATGACCGAGCAACGTAATGAACTCAGGCCAGAGATGAACACTATTCGCTATTCTGATCATTTTTGTAAAATTGTTCAGGAAAAATTTCGTGAAGCCGATTGGGTTCTAATAAGAATGTTCTAGACTGTGCAAATGCGCCTCAATTTCTTACCCATTCACTCTAAATACGTGCAGCATCATCTTTCACTCTTAATGAGATTTTTATGGAATAGAATTTTTTGATGATTTAATACCTTCTCTGACACCGGATTTTTCTTTAAAAGGAAACCTGTTTTGGTTCAGGGGAGTTTGGTAATTACCTTACACTAGTCCTCCTGAAACTTCATGTTTTCTTTTTCATGTAATTCCTGCTCGAGCATCTGCCTTCACAGCAACACCTTTTTACCAGAGGAGAAAGTAGAGAGAGCTTGGTGTCATCATCTTTAAATTACGCTTCATTAAAAACTATCTACATAGAAGATATTAGGTAGGCATGCGAATGTACATTATATTCATACATGTTGAATGAAGAGCGTAGGTGGTGTGGTAGGTAGGTAGTACTCGCTCGTGTGAAGCTGTTTCCATTTTCGGCTGAGGAGGAAAAACGATAAAATAACGTGTTCTCCACCTCATATACCTACAAGAATGAAGTCATTAAGTATCGATTTTGTTATTAAGGTTGGCCATTTTATTTATGTTTATGATTACACATAATTTACAAGAAAGCTTGTAGGTATGTACCTACCTAATGATCAACTCTTGCTTACTTTTTTATTATTTTTTTCAAAAGAGCCTACCGAAGTTGTAGACGTTTCACTAAAAATTGTAAATGCATTATTTATTTATGCTTCAGCATCTCATCTTTTTTGATTGGACTCGTGTTTTACATATCTACATATCTCTAGGAAAAAATGGTAAATAAGTAATTGCTCACCTCGTTCTGTCATGTTTTATGTGAAATTCACCGTTATCCTTGTTCCTTCCCGTCCCGTCATCTTCCCCGAAATATTCCATCTCAATTTTTGCTGTACTTGTAGTCGTAGTCAAATTTAATGCAAACCTTGACTTAACGTTAACAGTAACAAGGGATGACAGATGATCACGCAAACGACTTGAAACGACCTGACAAAATAAAAATGGGTAAAGCATCACATTGCGTATTACATACACCTTAAAGTATGTATCGAACGCGAACGAAACACGGCACAACTCAGCATGACGTAAAGTAAAGTACAATATAAGCAAATGTTAACCTTAACTCTTTTTTATGTGTAGTACACCTACTACTTTAGATGATGAAATGAGATGACATTGTCACATCTTCATCCTTCTCCTTTTTGTACTCCTTTTTTTCTCAGACAGATTCAGGGAAGGCCGATCAATCTACATAATATTTTATGCATGTTGTTAATACTCGCTTAAGTTAGCAAATGTCTTTTTTGGAGGACAGGGAACTTTAACCTCCTGCGACACACAAAAAATTGAAAAAATACGACGTTACATTATAAAGCAATCATTTTCCCCGTGTTTCTCTATACAAAATACAAGAAGAAAAAGGTGATGTGATGTTTCTCTCTTGTTTTTCTAACGACGTGTCAATTTTTTTATTTCTCCTCCACTGGAAAAAATATCATCATCATCATCCCCATCCTTTGAAAGATTCGCGTATGGAAAAAAAATGAATTGAGTGAATGAGTGATGGCGGTTGGTAAACAACAGACACGGTACGGAACGGTAAATGCAAGACATTATATATTTTTTCCTGTTTGTCGAGATTCCAGATGTAAAAAGGTGGATAAATGAATATCACGGCGATGGCGATATGCGAGCATATGGCACGTAAAGTGTACCTTTGACACGTGTACATTATTTTTTCTCCAGAGAGGTGCATAAATTAAAGGGCAGTTAGAAGGGATGGATGGAAAAAACCTGAAGGGTCGGTTTTTGCTTCCTATTCCGGGATTGAAAAAGAAATCACGATGATTTTATTGCGCGTGCAATGTGCACCCCAGCAGCATCCCTTTTATGCGAAGGTGCAACGTGTACAGAATTCCCTAATGGGATTTCAGGTTTCATGCTTTTGTAACAATTTTCTATGCATTGTATGGTATATGTATGTATGGTGGGGTGATGTGATCTGCAAAGAGATAAAAAATCGTAATAATGATTTTTTAGAATTATTATTATTATTCCTTGTGCAATCATAAAGGATAATATTAAACGTGTGTTGGTAGTTGGTTCACTTTTGGGATTAGGTAACAACAATTCTGCAGTAGAGCATAGTTGCATTGTAAAATGTATGTATATTGCATTGCATATTATGAAAAATGAATGATGAGATGAGATGCGATATGATTCACCCAGCACCTTTTTTCTTCGCCTGTGAGCCGTGGAGAATCTGTTAATGTGATTTTATGAATAAAATGAAATCCTCATTGTGAGCAGGCCTTTTGCTCTATACACAAGTTTACTTTTTACATTAATGAATTCGATTCGATTCACACAAAATTCATTTCTTTTCTCAATCCATTGGATGCGTTGTGATTGTAGTGATTGCATAGGGGAATTACTTGGACTCTCAGAACAGGAACAGGACAGATCAGACCAATGTTGCATTTTGTAGATGTATTGCATATTATTACCCTTCAGTTCAATCCAATGTTTAAGCGTGGACTGTGGACTTGATCAGAGAAAATCAGAAAGGAATTCTTTTTTAAAATGCTGAGCCCGTGCACAGGCCAGGGCCAGGCCTGTAACCCGTGCCTTACCACTGCAACTACATGCAACTACTGCCATTAGAAGCATTTTATTCATCAGCAGCATCATTTAAACGTATTCTTATTTACTTGATGTTTTACCACTGCTTACATTTTCTCCTGTAGATATTTTTTTGCATTGTCATAAACACGCCAAGTGTTCTTGTCTTCTGCATAAAATGAACTAGGAAGAGAGAGCGAGAGGAGTCATTGTCATCGTCATTAGAATAAAATGTAACGAGTTTCACTAATCCAGGGGAAAAGTAGATACGTGCGTATTCTCCCTGTAATGGACTACATTCTACTACCTTTTTACAAGGCTTTTTTAAGGCTTGAAATGTGACCATTTTCCTCTTCTTTTTAAAATGAAGACAGGAGAGAAGGACACGACACCCTATCTACTTGGCCTGTTGTATTGTATATTATATAGCATAGTCTGAAAGTGGCATGACAAAACTGTGGCAAACATACTACAAACACGTTCATATAGTTCACGTTTTCCTTCTCCTGTCGTGCATTTCACCATTTCCAAAAGATCAATTCATTCATTCATTCCCAGGCCAGGCTCATTGCCATTGCTGAAAAAGAGAGAGCTTTTCAGCATTGTAATTTTCTCGGGGTTTAGTTTTTTTGGGTATGATATTAAGTGAGCTGGTTTGATGGTGGTGGTGGTTGAAGGAAAAACGGAGATCCCCATACGACGGACGATACGACTTCTTCAACCCAATCCATCTCACAATATTTCCACCATTCTACTTGTATCCATGTATTTATGTATGTGTATCGCCTGCCTAGCTAGATGGTAGATTGTAGTAGATGCGGATGGGACTTTCGCTTAATCATGAACACTCACCATCACACATTCACAATCATCATTTCATATCATCCCCGTAACGTATATACACGGGCTTAGGTAGTTCAAATTTTTATTATTCATCTTCATCTATCCGTTTGATGCTACTGCAGGAAGGAGTAGAGCTTCATTTTGTTTATTGTACCTTTCCCTCTTTGTACCTTCAATATAACACGTTATGTACTTTTTTTCGGGAGAGATGAGAGAATATTTCTTTTTTTTTTGTATTGGAAAGTTGAATAGGGGAATAGTATGCATTGCGCAACAGACTCTCATCCCATCTCCTCTCCTTGAACATGATGATATGATGCTCTTAGATATCCCCGTGGTTGGGTTTGGAGTTTTTTGGAGGAAACGAGGAAGGGAAAAGAGGAGAGAGAAGCGTACTACAGTTTACAGTTTGGCTTTTTGCATTTTGCTTCCCTCACCCCAGTCTCTAGTCTTGATCCACCGGTTACGGATGACGGAAGTGAGGAGCTCCCACTCTCAAGCTCTGCTTGCCTGCCTGGAGCAGCTGTAGCTTTGCCTCATGTGGGGCTATTCTGTCGTCATTGTACTAAAAATATATAAAAGAAAGAATCTCAATAATCTCAATCTCACAGAAGCGAAATCTATACGTTATTCTGCAAAACTCTCTTTTAATCAAGTTCAACTCTCCATTTAAATTTTTTAAACGTGCGTGACCCGATCTCATTACTTCTCTAGTCAATTTTCAACGTCGAGACTGTGCAATATAAAATAAAATTTACGTTGAGATTTTTAATTATTATTGTGATTTATAATTTCAACCGACGAAGAAAGTAAATACTCGAAAATCCAAAGACTTGCTTAGATCTTGTCCTTGTGCGACGTGAATTTTATGAATAGCTTATCTTACCTTAAATAATAATAAGCAGTACGTACGACAAACCCTTCATTTCATCAATAAAAATATTCCTGAGCTTTACCTTTTTTTCCCAAAAATATATTTACAATCAAAATCAATAGAACCATTCATTCATTAATATTGTATATGTATATGTTGTAGTAAAAACGTTTCAGTTTTCCTGACTGACCACGACAATCCTTTCGTTACCAAATTAAAGAGTTTTCTTGTCAATGACTCATTCATTCCGAGGTGTACTACAAACACAACACAAGCTAAATAGTTCATTGTTTCCCAAAAAGTCAAGCTTTAAAATTAAAACGCAACAACCACACACAAACACTTTTCACACAATTAAATCAACCCAAAACCGACCGAGAGCGAGAGAGAGCAGCGCAGCGGACAGAGAGATAGATACATTTACATACCTCTATAGTCTATGTACCTCTCCTATTAATCCCTTCGTCAGTGCAGAAAAAAGGTGAAAAAAAGAAATGACTCATCTCTGATCCTGAAGGAAAACGAGGACAAATTAAGCAAAAAATAGAATACCTCCACTCATTTCTGTGGTCTTTTGAAAAAAAGGTAAAAAAGAGATAGACGATGAAGAGTTCATAGACATTATTATTGTGCAAGAGGAACAGTATCAATTTGGAAGTTGAATCGGACGAAACTATAACCTGTTGTTTGTGAAGAAGAAGTAGAAAATTGTTTCGGACTTGAATAAGTTCTTATGAAAAAAGTTCACAATTAATTATTGCTAATTTACTAGCTGAACTATATAATCTAAATTAATTTTCGTGTGGTATCATCTTCTCCTCTATAAAAGAAATTATTCTTGTTGAAATCCAGTGAAAAATGAAATGGTTGTGAGGAACATGTTGAGTTTAGATTGTTACAGTGCGTCGAATGCGTTCTCTTTAAGATTGTGGAGGTTGGCTCATGTGTGGACGGCTTATCGCAGTAAGTAATATTGCATTAAAATTGTAGTGCATACAATCACAATCATTTAATTTATTTTGGTAAAGGAAAGCAAGCCATGTAAATACATAGTAGTATTTGTAAATATTTTTGTGGCCTTACGTGTATTGTATTTGTATTGAGGTGGCTAAATAAGGCTATTATTATTATTATGGTTGAGAGAGAAGAGAACACAGGAAGAAGCGATAATAAATGACTTGACTAACGGTTTCTCACTCGGAATACCAAGTGGAAACCATTGTAGTTGTAGTAGTTCAGTTTGCCCATGTGGTTACATACATACATCGCAAAGCCTAAATATATCCTATCATCATTTATTTCATTTTACCTAGAATATCAAAAGAACTTGTTGGTTTGGTTGGCTTGTTCGAACTCGAACTTTGTTTTCCTGTCGTGTCGTCGTCGTGTTCCCCTCTCCTAAATCTTTTGGAACTTGTCTTTTTTCCACCGTATAGGGAGATAGCTTTCTTGGTATAGAGAAGCTTTGAAGACTGCGCATTTTGTATGTATATGCATTTGCACAATAGTCGTTTTTATTTATTACGGGAGTTTGCCTTATCACCTTCAAAACTTCCTGGGAAGAAGTTTTTGTATCGAGGAGAAGCACACATACATAGCTCCACTACACTACACCACCGGAAAGGAAGTTGTCTTCGAGAGAAATTGTTAGGATGATTACGAGGCTTCACTGGAAAACTCAGATTGAGATGATAGGTAGGGTATTACGGTTTCTACACAAAGCCGGAAATTGATAGTTAATTATCGCGACCACAACAAGCATCACTTTCTGAGGTCTGCTTTTGCTTTAAGGAAGTGTGAAGAGCATTTTTTTAAGCTTTATCGAAAATTGCATGATGAGCATGAGCGTACATAAAATGAATGTTTTTCTTATCTTTCGCCTTTTGTTTTTTTATTGTAGATTCTATGGTCAATCATGCAGCAGCAGCCGAGTCTGGTTTGGAAAGTATTCTAGCAAAGGAAGGTGGTCTCATTGACTCAGAAGCTCATCCACAGTTGGCCAGTCCGAATGGAAGTTTGCCTTCCTCACCTTTCGTCGTTGAGCAGCAGTTGAGCTTGTTGAAAGCTGCATCGCAGGGCGCGACCACCAGTGCTGCCGGTCTCGTTGTGAATGGTGGAGGAGTAGGAGGAGGAGCAGGTGTTGTTGGTGGACCACTTACCTGTGAACAGTGTGGCTTGACGGTGAGCTCACGAGAAGAGCTAGAGAAGCACGAGCAGTCCCATCCCACCCCAAACCAGGTGTGTATCAAATGTATACGTTGTTCTTATCTAAAATTGCACCCCGCATCCTATCCTGCATCACAGAAAGGGTTGATATGTATTTTCCTCGAGACGAGCGAGCGAGCGGAAAAGAGACCAAGTTTTTTTACATTTTGCACGTTAGAGCAAAACGAGGTGCAACGTGACTTATACTTCCGTTTCTATTTTCTTTTCTTATGACAATCCAAGCTAATCCTAAAACGTGCCTTTCGTGTGATAGTGATAGTCATAGTAAGGCTTTATGCCATGCCATATTATACCACTGCCATTCATTGCCACCTCCACCACTCCACTTTCTAAATTTTCAAAGTGCTTTTATTGCCGTGTGGAATAATATGTGGAGAGCTGTATAGTTTGTGCTTTTGAATTAGCAATTTATGCAAATGCCCCATAGGTTTTTCTGGTGAGACTCAAGCAAATCTCTCCTGTCGTGTTTAGATAAGAAAGAAGGAAAGCCACTTAATTTCTCACGGAAAAATGCTGTCTCACGTTCCTCTGACTTCTCTCATATCGATTTAAGTTGTAGGCATTTAAGTCTTTTTTTACCTACGGGCCAAATAACCAAGAGACTTTGGGAGTATTTATGAATATAAAAGACTTCACCTCCATTCATGACGTCGTTTCTCTGCTTTAGAATAGGCTTTGTATTTCGTAGTTCTCACTTTTTTATTGGGACATTTCACAGGGAGCATTTGCATTTTTATGGTAATGAAATGGAAAGGTGGTATGGTTAGTGCTGCATGGGCACTAGGAAAAATTATAATGGTAATTCGTGGTCTCCTTCCACCTCCCTTTTCCTGGGGGTGTGTGGGTGTATGTATGAACCATCAACTCTTATCTTAATTGACCATTGCATAACAAAAAAGAAATGCGGAAGGGGAAAAAACTTGATCTCTTTTGTGTTGTCTCGCTTCGCTCCTACTTTGCATATCCCATGAAAGGTGCACTTACGCAGATCATTTGTGTTGGGAAAATGGACACTTTTTCCGGTTTCTAGTGCATACTTTATTCTTTTAACAGCAGTTTACTTTACTCGCTCATTCTTTTTAATGAGATTCGAAAAAGTTAAGTTGGATATAGATGCAAAGGTATGCTAGACTTGCATAAAGTGGATTGGATTAAATTATAATGGGCTTTAATTAAGTGCTACTATACTATATACATAAGCAAAAGATAATCTTATGACCCGTGTATTTTCTTTTTCTTGTATATTTTTTTCTGGTGATGGGT
>JAHZNI010000243.1:0-24354 GCA_027744415.1 Seira ritae
TCTTGGGAATTTTTCGGATACTGTTTTTTTTTTCATTTTTGGGTGTTTCTCCGACACTGTTTTTTCGTTCTTGGGTAAAACTGAGATACTGTTTTTTGTGTGGGGGTCGACGATATATATGTTTACATAGGCTTCTAATTCCAATCCAAAGCGCAAAAACAAAAAAATGCGCAGTAGATTACTATGACGATAATCTTATTTTAATAAGTACTTACGCTACGTATTTTACTTTGCTTTATGTAACCGGAACTCGGCCTAAATTGACTACGACGGAAAGTTACCTACCTAAATATTTCTGTTCCACACGTAAATACCTTTCCTACATATTGAAAAAACGGAGACTGATTGTGTGCTGGTATAAATGCTTAATTGACTCTTTCGTAAAACTTAATAGGTAATTTTTTTCGCATTTGAAATTTATATCTACTATTGTACTACTAACTAAGCAAAAATAATTATGTGATCTACTTGAACATAAATAGCGTAATAACTCCACTCAACTTGTTTTTTTAAACACATACATTTAAAGATTCTTAGTGTGAAATGTAACTGAAAAGGAAGCCCAGAGTTCTACTTGATATTGCTGAAGAGAAATTCCTATTCATATTTAATATTTATACAAACATTCCATTACCTTCGGAGAAAGTTAGGCAACATTTAGCGTGTACTTTGTTCCCTGGAAAAGATTGTGTGCCATGCATTCATTATGCATAGGGAACATTTCTCTCGTAGTTAGTGTAAGGGTTGTGCAGATGGTGCGATGCAGAACTGCAAGAGAAAAAGTTTGGAGGGTGTTTTCTGTGCCATCACATCACCATCACCATTGTACCGTGAAAAGTAGGGTTAGAATTTGGTGTTTTGTTATGTACATTAGTACTAAATCATGCTTTCCCATCTCAGTTTCCCATGATGACTGGGGCAATGGAGTCAGTGCTTTTTTTGACATGTGAGCCAAGAGTACATTTTGGGAACTACGAGAATCCAAACAGATCGAAATAAATATGTTCTCTTAAATTTATGCATTGTATGTTGTATATTGTATATAAAACTGAATGCTGTAAACGCACAATATTATAATATATTTGTATATAAATTGACAAAGGAAAGTTGTACATTGTTTCCATTATGAGATTCGGAAGAAAGTAAGGTATTTTCTACGGGGTTGATTCTTCCATTTTCGAATTCCAAGCTTGAAGGGCCACTCGGGTGAGAATATCGATAGTTTTAGTTTTCATAATATTTTGTGATAGGATAAAATGAAAATAGTCATTAGGTACACATATTATATAATAGTCAGTCTACTATAGTCCAAAAAATCTATTTTAAAATTAAAAGTTACCGTTACAAATGTATCATTTACTTAAAACATTACGTGTTTGTCTATTGTGTAGCTTTACGTCTAACCATTGTCATGTTTCTTAAATCTTAAATTACAATTCACTCATAATTCAGTAGTGCCAATTTAATATAATAGTTAGGTTAGGCTAATAATATTGTTTAAAATCGGAAGTCGGAATCAAATCGAAGGAGAACTTTGTTTGGTCAGTATGAAATTTTCGGTAAATGCTTTCCAGTGCACTGATCCATCCCAGTTTCTTATTTGCCTAGGATAGGATTAAGTCTTGATTTATGCTACTACATAGTTAGCTTTAAAGAGTTTTAGGTATTAATTTGTATGCTTCCATTGATCATAGTCTAAAAATATTATATTAAGTGTGAGTCAAAAACAAAAAAAAATCAATAAAACTGTGGAAAATCTCAAACTTTATTTTTGCATTACCAAATTTACTCTTTGCATTTCATTGAATCAAATGACGAAGATGGATGCCTATGCCACCCTTCCATTAAAAAAAAGAAGTTCTTTGCTCCAGGATAAGAATGACACACTCAAGGCTCTTGTTTTTGTATATTTTTTTAAACAGGCTCATTCATGGAGAACCCAAACCAAGCTTAAGGGCGCATAAAGGGCATTAGACTTTCCAATTCCAACTAAATGTGTAAGCGTGCCTTACCATTCCCACCCCTTTTACATCTGCATAGTATTATTTTTCTCTTCTCTAGAGTCCAAAGAAGAAAATCTGGTTTCATGAGCTCATGCTCATGAGCAAGAGGCACTCTCACCCGTGAAAAGCATAAAACCATTTTTAGCCCAGAGCATCACATCACATCATCGTTCATTTCCAGGATGAAAAACAACCCTGCACTTTGTTTTCCACTCTCAATTCAACATTCAATCTCTGCAAGTCTGCTGCCCGAGGAAGGGGCGAGACTGGATCTGGATCTGTACAGTACAACCACAACTCTGGCCTGGCCTGGTCTGGTGCGCGAGCCGAGCCCGCCGTTACGTTGGTTGACTTGACGTTGAAATATTTAAGTTCCCCGAGTGTTGAAACAAAGATTTTTTATGGAACAGATGCACCTATTTTACAACTGCTCTGCTCATTTATCACCCGAGATTTGTATTGCAAACCCTCTCAAAATAACTGAAGTATATAGATATGCATGTAAAATGCAGACCATAATTAACACAAAAATATATGCATATTTTACCCCGTCTATTATTTTGGTTTATATTTGCCACACTCGCTAGTTAAATGCGTATAAATTTGAAGTCTTTTTCCCATATCCCCCATAAAAATATGCAATGCACAGTCAGAGCATACGTTCGTAATTTCAATGGATTATAAATAATTTGCATGTAAATTATATTCACAGTCCCCAGTCGCCCCTATCAAGAGCTCTATAGAAGAGGAAGATGCATGGGAAAATGGGAATGGGAAACAAAGCAAACAACTTTTTTTTCAACAGTCTCACTCAGTCGATGAGTCAGTAGGTTTTCAGTAGAAATTTTCTGAACACCGAATAATATGCAATTGCTTTTGGTTCTTCTAATCGGTTCACCATCCATTGCATACCAGAATACCACCACTGTGAACTGTGAAAATCAGGTAAGATCTCATCAGGACATCACCCATTTTTCTTACATATTTGCATCCCTTCTTTTTTTCCTTTTCTCTATCGCATCGTTGCGTTGCTCATTTTGAGGAAAACCCATGAATCGTTAGAAAAATAACTCCAACCACAAGACAAGCACAGCACAAAGGACTCACCTTTCCTCAGAGAACTAAATACTTTGAGAAGGAGTCTTCATGTAATAATGATCTTCTAGAGAATAGAGAATCTTCTTCTTATCATTAGCAACATTCCTACCTTCTTACTATTACGATGCGATGATGGTCCCTGTCAAGTCAAGTCGTAGCTGTGTGCTTTAGCCTTAGCTCTTTTTTTTGTCTGTTGAGTTCTAAGTGTGCATTTCACAGGTAGGTAAATATTTTTGTTCCAAGTAAAAACCATGATCATATTTGAGATGATGATCACCATATTACATATAATCATAATCATACATGCATCCCTTGAACATAGCGAAATCGGTGCGAGTAACAATGCATGCATAATATTTATATGGCATTGTTAGACTAAAACAGACATAGACAGAGAGATGCTTGTTTGTACGTGAGAGGGTATTGGAATTGGAAGTTAGTAGGAGAATCGTAATAACAATCATGATGAAGATCCTTTAAAAAAGGTTCTTTTTTTATGGATTTGAGGGTTGCTCTAAGTAAAGTAATGAAGCATTGTTAGGTATCATACTTACTTAGATACATACATAATACATACCTATGTGCTTTAGTAATGTAATTGTACATGCTTTTTAGGTCTTCCCTCTGAAATAAGAGATGCACACATACATTTCACATTACATTACATTACATTTACTTCCCTGAAAACTTTAGGGGTTCATTTTCCTACGTTTACGTCAACATCATTTTACTCATTTTTTCGTTGAACAAGAACTTGAGTTCATTTTTAGGGAGAATTTCTTTTTGGTCGCATCCAATCTATCCTCCACCGTGCACCAAAACATCCCAGTCACCACCACCACCGCACATCCCCTCTGCACTGCACTCTCTTGAAAATGCATTGTATTTGTATTGCATTACATGTACATATTATAGTATAGCCATGTAGGAGCAAGTTCGTATCTGTCTGTGTAGCCTGTGGTAACCATTTTAATATTGTTTCCCTCTTCTCTGGTGCAGTGCCATTGCAGGAGTGGAGAGGAGCTTAACTCTGAAACAAACTTGAGAAATGTTTTAGTTCGTTGCGTGAATTAGAAGAGTGACGTGATGAAGGAGTCTACGCTCGTCGTCGTTTTCAAACAAAGCTCGTCGATTCAGGACTGGGACCAGGAATTTTTTCCCCACTTTTGTAAATATGTAGTATGTAATAGTAGCTCGTGAGATGTGAGAGTTGGGGATGGATGTGTCCTGGAATTTATACCGGAAAACAAGAAAAGGGACGAATGTGAAGGTGCATTAAAGTGCTTGTGCTCTTAACTCAAATAACAAGGAAGCCAATTTTTCAGGGCAAGAAGACATTTTGCATGCGAATCTGCAACGCTTGTAGACTAGAGCGAAAGAACGAGTGAGCGTGCAAAATACGAATTTGGTTTGAGGAGGCACTTTGGTTCGAGATTTTGCTCAAGCACAAGAACAAGAGGGTTTATCATTTCTTGCGGCGGCATGTCTTTTCTTCACGCTCTATGCATGATCCTCTAAAAAAGCTCTGGTGCTTATTGTGCAAGGAAAGAGTTTAAATATTTTTTTTGAAGATGAAATCGAAATAAGTTTTTTTTTCTTGGTCGGTTAGGCAAAATTTTTTGCAGAGATGCCATTAAGATATTAAATAAGGGGAGAGAAAAAAAAATCGAGTTTTCCCCACATAATTGGAGCAACAGAAAAAAATCTTCAGGTGAAGGAGGAGAGGACGAGCAGAGACAGATAACAATTTCGAGGAGATTTTAGTCTTGATCTCTTCAAAGCTCTTCTTCTACGAATATAATGCCTTTGGTGCAGCGAACCATCGTCCCCAAGAGGCTCAGTTCGAAGAAACTCGAGCTGAAAGGGAAGACGGACTCTGAGTTCATAGCGGTGAACAATGAGACGCTTGTGAATGTTCTGAGGCAACTCGCCTCCGTGGTGACGCATGCCGGCGACATATTCTCCGATGTGGCTTCACTCACCGAGCAAGTAGGCAAGCGGGTTCGCTCCGTCAAACTTCGGCTTCATGAGCTTGAGGCGAAGGCTGACCTCTTTGATCCTAGACTTGTACCTGTCCGTAAGTGCAAAATTAAAGAAAATATTTTCCTTTCCTTCACTTCATCTTTTACCTTTTTTTCTACGAAAAAAGATAATTAAATTGAGTTGGGGAGATAATTTTTTTTCTTGAAATGAAATAATATTGAAAATTGAAAAATGCAATTTACAAATTGTCTAGAGATTTGAATTCATCAGAACTTCCTTTTTAAGATAAAAATCGCACGGCAGTTACACTTGGCACACATGCATCTTATCTAATTTTTCCTTTCTGGTTGGGAGTAGTCAATAAATAGGAGATAGGAATGATAGGATAATGAGATGGGATGTGAAATGTGAAGCAGGAATGCCTCCCTCCCATGTCAAATAAGTAGATAATATATTGTGACTTTACTTGAGAAACCTGAGAAAAAATGGCATGAATTGTGAATTGAGAGATAATGAAACAAGATGGGCGACGACGACGACGAAGTCGACTAACTACGGTAACAGCAGAAGCTCTTGTTATTCTCAAAAGACAAGCTATAACTATAACTTCGTAGTTTTTCCTCCTTTGCTCCTCTTTGTTTATTGGATTTTTATGTAGAGTTTGCATTGTAGACTCAGGAGAAGGAAGATTCATTTTTGCATGTTTTTTTTCCTATAATTTCTTTCGACAAAGAAACACGGCTTCGACTTGACTTCGACTCAACTTCTTCTGCTCTGCACGCACCATTAAATCCGTACCTGTTGAATACATACATATTATTATTATGCCATTCACAAATAAAAACACCAAGTGAGTGAGGAGTGAAGTGAGGAATGTGAATTGTAAGTTGGGCGAAAGGAAGAAAAATATACATGCAGTTTTTTGTCGTTCTGCTTTTTTTTTTTGCTCAATTAAATAATTTGGGTTTTGCATGTCAGCCAGCCTTCGAAATACCTATGTTACATGAATTACCTTGCTATGTCCGTACATGAAATGTAAAAGCAAACAGAGAAAAGGATTCTCTTGAGTCTTGACATGTATTTTTTTCGATTATGAGATAATTTTTTGTGTGTTGCTATTGCTGATAAGTATGATGATGCTAATATGATTATGATTTAAGTTTGGATGAAAACAAAAAATTATATGACAATTTTTTGAAGGAGAGATAATATATGAATGGGTGGCGTAGATGTAATGAAAAGGCCAATTTAGGTTCATTAAACTTACCCTCCCCATCATATCACTCTCGCCATAGTCAGTATTTGCCATTTCCTCCGCCATTTTTTCGAACTCTTTGATTATAATAATTACACTGCAATAGTAATAGCAACAATGAACAACGCGCCGTAGCTATAGCATAGTATAATATAGTTGCTAGTCCTTTCTGGTCTGTTTGCTTGCAAAAAAATGAGAGGGGAGAAGAGACGAAGACAGGGTCTTGTCTTGTCTTGAAGAAAAGTGAATTTTTTTTCAAAAGTCTTTTAATTCCCTGAAATGATACGTTTCGTAGATATGTATTGCAATCATAATCATCATCATCGGCAACATATAGATAGTTGTAGTAGTCATAGTCATGATCATGATCATGATGATCATCTCATTTTTTTTTCTTCAAGAAAGAATGAGCTTCGAAATAATACATTCCTCTAAATTGAAGTGTGTGAATTAAAGAAGACCTTGAAAGCTCTAGACATAATGCATTTATTTTTCTAAAATTATATTTTTCCTTGCTTCTACTTCACAAAACTCAACTCAAGTGAAGTCATCAGAATCAGAAAGACCGAATTCTGTTGCTGATGCTGCTCGCTGCTGATCATCATGCCGATACGATGTGATGGTGATTGTTTGTGTCGACGCAATTTTTATGTAACGCAATTAGCCAAAAAAACGAGTTGAGTACTACATATTTGAATTGTTTAAAGTTTCGATGTTTGTATGGTACACTCACGCTGATGAGATGAGATTGAAGCCTTCTCATTTCACAATTGAGGAACAAGAACAAGGTGACTTCATTGTTTAGTGGTTTGGTTTTTCTGAGAGCTGAAGGTCCTCGAAAATGAAGCTCAAAAGCTCAGTTCGATAGTCTCTTTCTCTCCAAAAAAGCACATTCAGAGAATTGCCCGAGGGATGCCACATTTTTTTTCATTTAGAAACGTTTGTAGTATCACGACTTTTCTACAAAAAAAATATCTGTATGGAAGTTTTGAGTCGTAGGTACTTATTTTAATGCATGGAGAGTTTTCTTGTAAAAATGCATTCCCATTCCCAACAAGTCTACTTACTTAGCTTGAAACTCGTCAGTGAGCTACATATATATGTTACCTGCATGGGAGATAAGTACGGCAGGTAATAATAACGAAACGAAGAAACAATTTTTTCTATTCTTCTGGCCCGTCTACAGTCTAAATGAGAGCTCATTGCACCTATTTTTATTTTTAGCATTTTTATCATTAAAAATGGGCTTGGTAATGAGGTGAGCTGTGAGCATATACTTCACAAGAAAACATTTTTCTTAATGTACATACTCTCCATGTCAGTAATTAACGCAAAAATGGAATAAAAGTGGGTAGTACCGTAGAAGCACTTGTCTTGCTGTTGTGTTGTGGCTCATCATCATGATGATTATGGTTATTGTGGAAAAAGAATATATGTATTTTTTCAGAATAAAATTTATTAGCTTGGCCCGGGTTGTGCCACACCACCACCATACCTGCATACAAAAGCGTTCTTCTGTAATCGTAATCACAATCACCAAATTCGTGTGGGATTTTTTTCATATCAAATGAAACTCATTTTTGTGTAATGACATGTCAAACTATTTTATATTCATACCATTTTTGGAATGGTAGGGCCAAGCGTATAGCCAAACCAACCTCGAAGAATTTATGATGAGCCATGTAAGAGTAACATGATTTTAATTATGAACAACTATTCTTATTCGGCGGATTCATGCTTTATTTTATCGTTGTTAAAGATACGAGATAAAATATAAACTGGTATGCATTAAATTAAGTAAATACATATATTCATTTCGAACTTACATTGCATTACATTTACAATTTACATGCCTGATTAAAGCTGTCGATGACATTAAAATGACATTCATAGACAGTTTTATTCCTTTCATCAATGAAACGAGACCAAATCAGAAAACTTTAAAGGAAAAATTGAATGTTTTGGATTTGAGATCAGGGCGTATTTTTTGTTCTTGTAATTTTAAATCTTTTACAATAAAATATGCCTAATCTAGCCAAGCCAGGTCTTGTTCTGCATTCTCTGATCCACCCAAAAATGGATTCAAAGAATTGAATGAAAGGAAGAAGAAGAATGAAGGAAGTGCGTAAGCTAAGTCTAAGTCCAGGACAAAAATGGAAGTTTTGTTTCGAGGATTTGGTCGCGTAGGTAGTAGACAGCTCCTTGCTTTTGATTTCGTTTTTGTGATTTTTATTAACGCCGGTGGTCTTAAGTCTTGTTCTTTGTGTTCTTCTACTCTACTCCCTTCTTCCATTTCCATGTATGCATGGGGTTGTCCGAATATTCTCGTCGACAATGGAGGGATTAAAAGAGCTTAAGGATTAGGACCTTACTCAAAACCCATTGTTTTAAGGGATGGAGACCGGGACCCTTCCAGTTCTTGCTGCATGCTCACACAGTGTCTTGGTCAGTTGCAGTGCTTTAAGTTTTCATAGTATTTTTTTCAAACTTGCATAAACGCATGCATGAAATGCACTCTCATAGATTGATATTTTTTATTGCAAAGTAATTTGATATTTATATAAAAACCCACTAAATGTTAATAAAAAATGGTAACTCGTTTCGATATGAATTGAATTGATTGATATTGATTGATTTCTTGAAGTTATAGTGCAATGTCACAGTTTATATATAATCGTGCTCATCAACATTATATAATGTACGACACGATACGATATCAAATCAATCCATATTCAAATTCAACATCACCTCAACGATCATATCGATTCACATTGGTTTGAATCATTATACTAAAGCCATGCATGGTCACTTTAGTGGGTTTTTATATGAATATCAAATTACTTTGCAATAAAAAATATCAATCTATGAGAGTGCATTTCATGCATGCGTTTATGCAAGTTTGAAAAAAATACTATGAAAACTTAAAGCACTGCAACTGACCAAGACACAGCATTTGTGTGAAGATGCGTGAGCATGCAGCAAGAATTGGAAGGGTCCAGGTCTCCATCCCTTAAAACAATGGGTTTTGGGTAAGGTCCTAATCCTTAGGCTTTTTAATCCCTCCATTGTCGACGGGAATATTCGTGAAGTCATGCATGGGAGGAATAATAATTTATTTAGGTTGAAAAAAGCGAATCATTAGGATATCCTAAAGTGGCATTGTATTTTATTCTTTTGGGACAGTTTTTTCCTCTCATTTCATGTTGCATTGATTGAAGCAATCAGCTATTATAGCCATAGCATAGCCATAGTTGAATTTTGGGTGTTTTTCAAAATGGGGAAAATCATGGTACATTCAATGCGATGCATACATTAAGCTGATCTTTTTTCAAGAAAACGTTTTTCTAATCTGGTTTTGCATTCTAGACCGAAGAACTGAATTCTTGAGACGAAATTTACAGAGTCATAGTCATTTGCATTCTAATTCAGAGCTTCCTTTTTGATATCAAGTTTAGCTTGAAGCCTGAACCTCATAACCATATCATATCATGTGTTGAGTCTTGAAAATGATACGGATTTTCAGAAAATGCAGCAAGCAAATGCAAAGCCCAGTACACTGGCAATCTCTGAATTTTTTTTACGCGCGAAACCTTACCAAAATGATTGATTTATCGACCGCATATTGAGTTCTTATTAGAAATTTGTAAGCAATTTGCATTTGCAGGCAAGAGGTATCTAGTAGTGGTAGCCAATGTATCATAATGTGAAGCTTAAAACCAGCGATTTGATTGGGTCCATTTTGCATTTTCATCTTTGATGATGATCATCATCACAATACAATGCAATCATGATCACATCTAATCATTGTGTATCGCCTCCTTCATTCCTTTACTCCTGCTCCTGCAATGCACGACTTATTTACCTTTCGTAAGTCGTAGAGAAACGAATGGTGAATACCAATGAAGCTTTTAGCCGGCCTCATGAGATGAGATGAGCAAATTGACTGACTGAGCAGGAGAGCAAGCCCTATAGTCCTAATAAGATTTCTCGACTTTTGTTTGTCGAGTGGATTGGTGAATAACAAGGGGAAAAATGAATCTCATGGAATTTAATTTTTTGTTGTTGGTGGTGGTGCTACTGCAACTGCTATGCTCTTGATATGATTTGATAAGTACGTTCAGCCATTTACTTCACTTCAAAAAAAATGTGAAATGAGATGATGATTTTCGTTGGAAAATGTAGCAGAGCGAATCGGATGGAAGAAAGGAGAAAATGCACTTGACGTGACCTTATAAAAAAAGTCTGTACTGAGTTGAATTTGAATGTGGAATGTTTTCAGCAGAGCAAGATTCAGAACATGCACTGCACTCACTCCTTGTTTCAAAATTCCATCCCCTTCTTTCTTCTCAACTAGACAGATTCCATCTCTGAAAGTAAATTAAAAATTTCTTCCGACGACTGCATTGCATTTTACAATGAAATTGATTGGAAGCAGAGCAGCTAGCACTAAAAAGCTGTTAGTATTCTTCTCTGTGTCAGTTTGAAGTTTAAAAAACTTGTCATATTTTATCTGAAATCGAAGGGAATCATTAAAAGTGACAAATTTATTAGTGCGATCAAGTCATAAGTTATCTCTGGTCTCAAGTCAGCATTTTCCTCTTCCCTCCCTCCCTGTAAAAGAGAGTTCGAGAGAAATGTTATAATTTTAACTTCATTATCACTGTCATAATCAACACCACAAGGAAAACCAATAGCCTACCAACAACCTACGAGAGTCATAGAGTCATTATCAGGAAAAAAAATAAATGTAGAATGTCGATGCTATACATGCACCGCAATTCACAACGAAACAGCGATGCAACGGTATGCGATCGCGATGTGCTCCTGCTCTTGTCATGTCGGAAGTCTAGGAGTCCTTAAATGATAAGCTCATGCATACACACACATACACGCCTGTACTAGCGGAAAAGATAAGTTTAAATTAAAACCTTTTTTTTCGAAACGAAAGTTAAGGCAATTCATTTCATTTGCACATCCACATCCGTTTAAACGAGAATACAATAATATGCAAATGAAATGAGAGCTCAGGTCAGGACATTTCAATCCAATAATTCCATTCGATTACCTATAGTGTCTCTCGAAATAGAAATAAGAAATTGAAATCAGAGGAAAGTGGCTTTAATTGTTTTGTCGCATTTTATTATTACTTCGTGAGTTTCCCACCAGCTATACAGTTTTACAGTCCATTAAAAATGCATTGACTCTTCATGATCTCTTTCAGAGAATTGAAATTGGAAAACAGTTTAGCTAAATAGAAAATAGATGAATATAAATTGCAATTTAAACTGCTTTTTCAAAACGCTTCGTTTCAGTTCACATGTCAGCAACAGCAAGATGGGGACAGAGGATAGTGAATAATAGTGAACAATTATCACAAGCAAATCTTCATGTTCTCGCATTCATTTTGACAGGCAGGGAAGGTGTGTGCTCTTCTTCTGTACAATGCAATGTAATAATGTGGAATCGGATTCATAAATATTTTTCTGCCTTGTTAAGTCCAAATCATTTTTTTCTGTATCATTCACAATTCTATTATGTATCAATTGTTGTTGAGTGTCTGGCTCTGCTGTGGAGGTAGACAGTGACGCTGGCGCTGCTGCGAATGCACCAAAGTTATCGACATCCTCATCATATCGTCGTCATCATCATCATCAGCGATTGGAATTGTTATTGGTTCAACTGTTCAACTTCGACAATTTTTATTTTACTCTTTGTATATGGTTTAGAAAGAAGAGGGAAGGAAGGAATCGGAACAAGCTCATTTTTCCACCTCATCATCATCACCATCATCATCTACATTTATGTTTTTTTTTACAGAACAGTAGTCATGTAATAGTTTAACAATGCGCGATGCATCCATTTTTTTGTGTCGTAATAGAAAATATAGAAGCAGACAGATAATGGCCGAGCTGAGCTCTCATTGTCAGAGTGGAAGAAACAAGTTGTAGCATTTGACGCTGCATATCATGTCATTGAAGTCGATCGAGTGAATGATATGATATGATGGTGCCAGGTGCACCACCACATGATTCGATTTACTTTACCTGAAAAAAGTATGAGTGAGCGTGTAAATAAGTTTTAGATTGCATTGCATACCAAGTTTATTTATGAAAGAAAAAAATATATTTTATCGTATGCTCCCATCATATTTTTCGTGCCATCATGAAGATATGATATTCATGTTTAAAAAATTCATATGATGATCATGATAATGATACATTTTTTACTCTAGCTTAAAAACCCTGCCTATTTCCGGTCTTTTCATAATATTTTAAGAGATGAGAGGAGTGAGGAGACATATGTGAATGTGAATTCGAATGCAGTAGGGTTGAACTGAACTGAACTGAGAGAGTCAAGTGATATGATATGATATGATATGAATATTATGAGTAATAGTAATGAATGATGGTAAAGATAACGTTAACGGCTGCATGAAATGTGCGAAGCCAGCGTTTAATCGTGAAAATATATAATTCGACTCGACCTGACTGAGTTGATATGGTTGATGCTTGAAATTTTTTATGGAGCTCATCCATTAATTTCATTTAAGCAATCTGTGTAATGAGTTGGCTTTCATCTGGTAATCTCCATTTAATTTTTTTATATCATCGTGGCCCTAGTCCTAGTCCTAGAAAACTCCAATTTGAAAATAAACAGGGGATTTCTTTAGGAGATTGAAGAGAGTCTTCATTATTTTATGATGATGATGATGATGATATGTATTAGTTGAAAAAATACCTACCTTGTGCACTGTGCGCTTACCAATTTATTAGGTAGGTATGGGGTATGGGGTACGGACGGACGGGCAAAAAAAAAAGAAAACACGCGATTTACCTAAATTCGTTGGTGTTGTTGCTTTGTGCCAAAAGGAACTAAAATGCAAATGAAATGAATTCATCCTTCGAGGAACTCACTTCTTGCAATGCAATGCAATCGACACAAAAAACAACGTTGGAGGTTCAGGTAGACAAATCTCAAATATTTTTTCGAAGAAAAGATGAACAAGAGTACCAGAGTACATACATACGTAGAGAACAGAACGGCATGACTTTGACTTGAGTCTTCTTGAGTGCACCTAGTGGAAAAAAAGATAGATTTAATTGCTGGTTTTAAGTAGTCATAAAAGATATGTGCACATAAAATAAAGTTGAAAGCGTAAAAAACCGAGTGGATTGAGAAGAAGGGTTTTGAGGGGATTCATAAATATGGCTAGAAATATGTATGTGGCTTACACGAAGATGTTCAGGTGAAGGTGAAGGCTTGAGGAATTCTCATTAAATTAAAAGACGAACAAGAACGTTACTCATACTATACTCCTTCCCAAGAAGAAAGTAACTGAAGCAATCCTATAATCGACTTTGCTTGGCTAGCTTAGATTTAGTTGTTGTAAATTGAAATGGAAATATGTAATACGAAGCGTGAAAAGATAAAAAACCCGAATGAGGAGGAAAATAAATGCCGTATACATTTCCAAATAGCTTTTTTCCATATTCATTGATTTATGTCGATTTTCGATTTGAAGAGAATTCGTTTACGAGTGTGAAGGGAAAATTAGATTTTTTAGGATGTAATTGAAGTGCTTGAAGAGACAGCAAAAGACCGGAACTTGTAGCAAGAAATAAAGTTATGCTGGTGGCTGGGGGTGTTGCGATTGTAATACGAGTTGCGATTTGCGATTGCGACTTTTTTGGCAAGTTGACATTTATACGAGTACAGTACATGGTCGAGGAGATAAGAGTTCACTCACACCTTTCCTCATTCTCATGAGTTTTAGGGTGATGCAAGATGTTGATGGTGACGATGACGATGATGAGGATTATCGCGATTACATCATTAATCCTCCTAATAAACCCCTCAGGTATAATCTTATCTCAGGTAGAGTGGAGGCAGGGCTGAGAATATATTATCCTCTTCCTTTTTTTACTTTTGAGACAATAAAGGAAGGCGACAAATCAACTGAAATCTAATCTAATTTTCTTAATATTATTATTACGCTGTCGGAAGATCAAACTCAAACAAAGTATTTGCGGCAGAGAGACATGACAAGAAGACAAGCGTCTTTTGTTTAAAGTTATGTAAAGGAATATCCAATCTCCAAATTTGTTTGCTAGGGCTAGGATGATGTGGCCTCGATTCATTCTTTTCACGTCTCCATTTTGGAGGGTGCTGCTCAGAAGAAATGAAGTCCTTCATTCACTGCCTACAATTTTGTGCGCGGAAACCCTTTCTTTTCCTTTTGATTAGTTCTATGAAAGACGAGTGGAAAGCAAGAAAATCCTAGAACTTCTCTATTGCCTAGCATTAGGATTAGGATTAGATTTCCCTTTATGGAATTCGAATTTGAATGCTCTCATTGTCCTTATTCCAAAATTGAAATCAAAACGACTTGTACTGCTGACGCTGACCATAAGAAAATCGACTATCGAGAAAAAAATGACTCATTTTTCCATTGTTTACAAGAAGAGATTCATTCATGTACCCCAACTCCCAACCCAAAGCAATAAAAAGCACGTCAAAACAATGAAATTCTCAGCAGCATCACCCATTATTACAGCATTATTCCGATAAAATGCAATCCGGGAATGGAAAAAAATATAAATCTTCATTGCAATAACAAATCGCATCAATCCCAATTTCCATATTCTTAATAATGCATAATGACAGCGGGATACAACATACCCAAAAAATATAAAGGATCTGCAGAAGAGGTGTAGGCTTTTCATGAAATGGAGGCGACGGGTTCCTTCCCTATTTTTTGA
This sequence comes from Seira ritae, assembly GCA_027744415.1. Classification (NCBI taxonomy): domain Eukaryota; kingdom Metazoa; phylum Arthropoda; class Collembola; order Entomobryomorpha; family Entomobryidae; genus Seira; species Seira ritae. The sequence goes on from JAHZNI010000243.1 coordinate 15,099, forward strand.
TTACGATTACGATCATATGAGATCACAAGCAGCATCTCCTCCTTAATATATACAATCCATAAAAAGTAGTTCAGTTGTTCAGTACGCCACGCCATCAAAAAGGGACTTGACTTGACAAGACAAGGCACAGGGAAGCTCTATTGTCATCGGAGAGATCCATCCGTTCGTCCTCTGTCGCCTCTGCTTTCCCAAAATAACAGTGGCCATTGATACCCCATCAATGAAGCCGTTTCCAGTACTCTTCTTGGTTGCTCATAATTTTTTCTGATACTGATGTGCGATGTGCGTGCTTCGCACCATCGTCTGAAGCTTTAGGACCTGAAGCTCCCGAAGAATCGGTTCAAAAAAATTGGGTGAAGAATGGATGGATGGTTGGTCGGTCTTCGCTTCCGTTTGTCGTTCTCGCATAACAAATTTCTTTCCTCATAATCCCATTATTGTGTGCAACTGAGAAGAGGAAAGTTCCTTCTTGGAATACTTATTCCGCGTTTTCATCTGATCTATGTATAATGCTTTTCTATCTACTAAACATGATTTCATGATTCATGAGAAAAAATGCTTATTTTGTAAATCTTGTCATATCATCGCATCACAACATCGCATCGGGTCGATTCGATTCTAATTCTCTGAACTGAATATGTACATCATACACGTTCAAGGGCAAGTCAAAAGTCCCACGGGAAACGATAAATTTTAGGGTTTGTCTCCAACAAAAATGCCATTTCATCATAAAAAACGTGACTTTTTCCATTTCATTTGCTTTATTCAAGTGTGGATGATGATGATGCAAATGTAATTTTAATATGCGGTCCACACACACAAGTCACAAGTGAATATTTCATCATATCATCCAAACCAAAAGTACCAATCCACTTCTTCAAAAAAAATATATCCTCTGTATTGCTTACTCAACAGTCAACAACAAAGAGAATTTTTTTATGCCTTAGCCTAGCCCTGATCTGGTCGGTTGGTTCGGTCGGTGACAAGGGGAAAGTTGGAAAAAAATATTATATCAAATCATAAAAATAAATGCGAGTGCGTGAATGAAAATAGTAAAAATGCAACTGTGAAGGTAATAGAGTCTGACTTGAGCTTTTTTCTTCTCTGACTCTCTTCATTTATCAAAAGAGGAGAAATTTTGTGCTGGATCATCAAATATTTTTACGCTATTTATGAATAAAGTGCATGTGCACACTTCAATATTTATTTCCCCCATCATCTTTCTCTCTCTGTGTGTGGAAAACAATAATCCCCTTTTAAGAGGATGGTTGGAAAACAAAGAAGTGTGTATAAATTTTTTTTGTATCCTTCAGTTTTGATTTGCGTCAGCCATGAAAAAAAACTTTTCATTTGATCGACACAGCAGGTTTTCCATGAAAATGCTTTTGGAAAAATCACAATCGTATCAACAATCAACATCGTCGGACTAAGGTATCTATACGGTATAAATAGATGAAAAGAGAAAGGGTTAACTTAATCATATTGTGCTTTTCATATCGGATTGAAAAACTTAACTGGATGCTTTCTTCGTCAAGCCAAGTAGGTTTAGTATGCATGATTATTATTTTGTTGACAGGAGGAAAGCCAATTGTTTTTGTTATTTTGTCAGTTGGGTGACACTCAAAGTGCACAACTACACAGCAGGGCTAAGCTAGTAAAGGACCAGCTGCGATATATGTACATAGCTTTAATATCCCTGTTTTGAAGGGGATCAATTTGACTAATTGGCAAATGAAGCCGGCGAAAGAACGACTGACAGTAAAGCTTACAGCTTATTTGACTCCATTAGTCCATTCGAATTCGATATAACTTTTACTTTGCAAGGGAAGGAAAGGAGGAAGTTTAACTGTAAAGTAAAGTGAGATTAGGTAAGTACATGAACACATTTTTTTCCAAGGTGCTGATAAGTGCGGTGTATTTTGTATAGGAATAGAGCTAAAGTGAATTGAATGGTTTCGTGATATCCAAACATAAATCAAGCAAGCGGGAAAGAACTTTTTCTGATGATAAGAATAAGACAGGGATAATATGTTCAAAGAATCCCATAAATTGCGGATAGGTCTTCTTGTAAAAAAGAAGTTCAATAATTTTTTGGGGAGTTTGTTTTACAACATGCGAGCATGCAATGCGATGCGATGTAAAATGTACTGCACGACATCTAGGTATCTTACGCCGATCATCACGATTAATATTACATAATGTTACATAGGTAAATTTTCAAAACGCACGCTTTACGTGGAAAGCGACACTTTTTTCCACCATTCCAGATCAAGCCATAAAAGTTTTTCAGGCCACTTTGGTAACCAAGTTGGTGCTGGTACAACAACATCCTTTTCAAAAAATTTAATATTTCCCGACAGACAAGAGCATACTCTCATTCAGATCAGGTCGTGTGTTCACTTCATTCCAATTTCCAGAGAAATGTTATGCGACTAACGTCATGTGTCTTCTTACGCGTCTACTTTTACTTTTACTATTTCTTTTTATGTGGCAAGTACAAAAAGACATACAATTCTTCTTTTACTATTGTGCATCTGACACTGACAGACAGACGACAAAAGTCTTGCCACTGATTTAGGATTCCAACCCCAACCCAAACCATCCCCAATTTCTCCCCCTTTATAAGAATATTGTATAATGCCCACCCCATGAGCAATGCAAAGCAGAAGCAGAGCACCCTGATTTCTGCCTTTCGTATAGAGTGTAGTACATATTACACAAATTAAATGTTTCGGAGAAAAAGAAAATCCTTTTAAAATAATCTGCTCAATTCATGCCAAACAAGGAGGAAAGAATGGGGAAAAATTAAATTTATTCAGTTTTAGGGATACTCTCCATGGATGATGGAGAATGGAGAGGCATGTGGGTGGAAAGTAAACCGGATGGAAGAGGAAACGACCTTATAATGTACAGAGAAGACGGGGGCGATATATAATGTGTATTGAAATGAAATCCTAATTTTTTATTAAATATACAGATACCATACAAGCTAGTTGTTTTCGATTAGACCTACGCAACAGAAAGAAAACCACTTGTGAGGAGAAAAACAATCCTTTTTGATAATTGTAGAGCTTCCTAATAAAAACCTCGTGAAATCTGACGGCCTCAATTACATATTTGTTTTCTCTGTGTTTTCCAAGTGGCGGAGATGATTGCCACAAAATAATTGTTGATTGCGTGGAAACGTTTGATCATTTGTTCAATTTGAAAGTCTTTTCCCCTTAAGCTGCTTTCTGTGGATTTTATTCCTCCCTCCCACTTTCTTTTTTAAAATTCTGGAAATTGTGTAGGATAGACAGTGGTATACTGGTTCCAAAAACTCTGTTTTACGTAAAGTCATTTACTCATTTCATTACAGTCCATTTCGTAATTTTCCCCTTCTCTTCTCCCCGTGACAAAACAAAGCTGCGGCGACCAACATTCTTTCGCTCGCCCACGTTGCGTTGATGATGGCGATAGCATTCAACAATGAAGTAATTTTTTGCAAAGAGAGGTTTCAAAAACGTTGCGTTGTTTTACCATTACGTCATGTCATGCCATTGCCATCCCGAAGAGTTGGAGAATGACCACGCATAAAATTCCTCGAATGTGGAATAAAGAATTATCCATACACGCATACTATGTACGTAATACGTGCGTAGCAGTAGCATCACTGAGATTGCGATGACTTCAAATAATAAAAATAGATTGTGTTCCTTTTTTGTGTTCATTTGTCGGCATAATATAAATTTTTTTCTTAAATATGCATGCGAAACATAAATAATGGTGTGGCATCTGGTATCATCGTTCTGCGTGAGTGAACGCTCAAATTATGATGAGCTGAAGCTGAGCGCTCTGTATGAAAACTGACGATAATATATATTTTCCCGTGGTTGTGGTAAAAAAAAGTGTAGCCAATAGCCAATTTTAAAATGGAGACTGGATGCTGATTGTTGAGCTAGAGCATCATGGAGTTACTTAGCATGACTATGACATACCATGCCTGCATGGTTGAATGCGCACTTAATGGCGTTTACATTAACACAACCATTCATTTTTATGATGGACTACTACTACTATTTATTTACTATCATCACCGCAGAAAGGAAAGATTTGCTTGTACTTGTACATTGCATGAATAGGTATGTCATGTCATCATGAAACAATTTTTGTATCTTTAAATACGTCATCATCAAATTGAAGGTTTCAGCAATTACATCTATATACATAATACATACCTCATTCCTTTTCCTTTCATTTGATGATTTGACAGGAATTATTACTCAATTGAGGAAGCTGCTGCAAAACTGAATGTTTCAAAATGTTCAAAAAATAATAATTGGCATTTACTATTTAGCTATGCTGCTATGCTATGAAGATCTACCAAGTAAAATGACTATAATCGTTTTCCCTCTCTCTGTTTTAAAATTTATTGCTCGTGTCGCCGTCGTGATTCGCTTAAGCATGTAATGCCACGGCTCAGAACAAAGCCATTCCGAATAATTCATTTGGAAAGATTTTTTTTTTGTTTCTGGAGAATCATCATCATCATCATCGTATCACCGGAATTAGAATTTAGTTTAGGAATTTTAAGTAATGGGAGGTTTCAAATCTCTGTTGGTGTTGATGGCAATGGCGAATGCAATGTCTGTTTATGTAAGTTTCACGCTGCCTAGTGCCATTGCTTCCCGTTCCCGTTGTTGCACCGCACCGCATTGTTCACCAGCCGATGACTAGCTGCAATACATAGCTAGTCCCCAAATTTAATCGCCACAGCAATTTAAGTATCGTATCGTACTTAATGGATTGTGAAGACGATAATAATGATTACTGGAAGAAAGGGATGGTGTTGGTTGGGAGTAGGGAGTTGGGAGGTTGAGTCCTTCGTCTTACCAAATAAGTAATATAATAAGAAAATCATCATAATTAGTTTTTATTTATGCTTCCCTAATAACATCATCGGCAACGATCATATATTTCATTTTTTGTAAGGCCATTTTATTTTCAAGCCTAGTCTACAATTTACACTGTGAAAATAATAATGCGCATAGCATATACTATACTATACATTTCGTATGAATCATAAATAAAAAAAGTGTGAGTGTGAGAAGCAACACTTTTTAAAAAAGAAAACCTATTGCGCTGCTGGGAGACCATGAAATGAAGACCAACACCCATATTTGCTCTTGTGAATGATGACTGTGATTATTTTACTTGGACGACGGCGGCTTTGTGGGCTTCTCCTCAAGTCTTTCTTGTCTTGAGTCTTGAGTTTTCTTGACTTGACCATATTCATTCCCTTAGGAATACAGAATGAAATTTGTGACTTTTCAGTGTTCACACCTATTTTTCATTTGAATTATTAGAAAATCCTTCTCCTTTCCCTCTTTGTGTCGGTGCAGTGTTGTAGGTAGTTTACAGGGTGACGCTGAAGCTGAGATCACGATTTTTTGACTCTTTCTTAAGTACATAATATTCAAGCAATGATGAGAAGCCTTAAATCTTATTTCTCTGACTCTGACCTAAAATGAAATTCATGTGCATTCAAAGCTTTTTCTCGATTGGGATTGGGAATACAGAAAAAATAGCACAAACTTTGGATGACGAATACTAAACTAAAGGTTTCTATGTATGTATTTGAAATGAAAGTATTTGTCTCTATTTATTTAACTGCTCATCCAACAAATTCGAGACGGTAAACTTGTCGGAGAAGGTTTCGCAATTTTCATGAAAGAAAACAGGACTATGGAGAGGGACTAAGAATAAGAATTGTCATAAAAAAAGGCAAAATGGATTTTTTATCAAGCAGAAACATAAATTAAGAAAGACATTAAAAAATAAGCTATTGCTATATCTATATGCTACGCTATAAGGAACCTGAATTCTTTCCTTTCTTTGCAGTAATTTTTCACCACGTATTTATTTTCAAACGAGCATAGCATAGCAGGAACAGGAATAGCAAGTGAATAATGAATGACACAAGAAAAAAAACATTTTTTCCTTTGTTTCCCCGATATATTTTTATGATCACGCTTAGCGTCTCCAACGCTTTTAAAGTCAGTCGCCAACTCCATCATTATTCATTGTATACCAATGTAGGTATGTATCCTTCTTGGTTGCACTTGTTCCTTCGACGTGAAACACAATTAGACAATGATCTTCTCATCTCTCTCTCTCTCTTTTTCCACATTCCTGCTTTTGTCTCTCTTCCTCGTTATTTCTAGGCAGTGGGCAATGCAATGCAATTCGAGTAAGTACACATTATCATTCAAAAAAGCCCGAAGAACGAACTAGTCGTCATTCTCTCGTAAAAAATAACTTGTGCAAGAAATAATGGACTTCTTCCACATCCTCAATCCACATCCTTGAAGATTCCTTCTTCACCGGATGCACAGGAAAAAAATCGTTGTAATGTAAGCGTAAGCCCTCAGGCTGTGGACTGGACCGGAGGAGACTAGAAAAAAAGCACAAGCTTCTTTCAAACTACATATTTCCAAATCCAAGTCCACAGGACACGTCGTAAAAGATGGCCTAAAGGGATTCCTCATTCTTTATTCTTTCGATGCACCTTACATTTCATAAGAAAACAAATAAAGGAAGAGGAAGAATCTCCTCCACCTTACTTCTCATTTCTTACTTTGGTATCGTTTTTAGTAGTTCCTTGTTGTCTCTTTTTTGTTTCCCGGTACGGAATGAGCAATGAAGAAATGATGTTTTTTCATGCCACTTCTTCATTTCAATTCAATGGAGGGATTCGGATGAAGATTGAAGATGTAAAAACAAATGAGGCCTTTGACAATAACATTGGCTTCACAAAAGAAAGGAATAAGTAAGCTTCGTGGGTGTAGGTAATACGCGTTTTTCCACTTTGAATGTTGAACAAACAGGGAAGTTATCTAACAAATCCCAAGATCTCAAACCCACCTTCACTTCTCATTTCCCCCATGAAATTATTGAAACCACATCAATAGAAAAGACGCAACCTGAAACTTCTGGAAAAATCATTCCGTGTATTTTTTTATTGCTCATCCGTAATCTGTACTTTTTACTTCCATGCACATATTTACGCTTGGATTTTTGACACATCATCATTAACCAAGCCAACAAATTCATTTTTTAAGACTTCCATGAACTGCACGTTCATTATTCTTTAGAAATAAGACGTGATTCTAAAATACATAGGGTCTAGTCTGGTCTAGTCTTCGAAAGCAATGTTGCTGGTTGTTCTACTTGAATGATTTTCAAGGACTTTTTAGTGGAGCCGCTATCGCCTCCGACGGAGAACGCTCCTTAAAATTTTTCCTGTGAAAACCTCAGTATTTTCTCAGAAGAAAAACGTTTTTAAGCTTTAAGCCCGATTTTTTTTTGTCACATAGGTAATGTATTAGTTTATCATTATCCAGTGGAAATTTACTCACGAAGTTTTCCACACTCTGAGTCTGGGACTGGGGGCTAAATCTAAAATTGAAAAATTACGCCTGTTTCTCTAGATTTAGAAAGGAACAGACCTTTTTCATCCAGTGGCTAATGAAATGTTTACATTATGCTTTTCACTTGATTTCATTCAAATACATACGTAAAAAATGGGAATCTATATAGCAATTGCTTGCATTACATTTTCCCTCCCATTCCATCCAACGAGGAAAAATATGTGTTGTTAGCCTTTGGCTCTTCCTCATCTCCCTCCTTTCCTCCATTTCACTTTAAATATTTCTTTTCCATGCATGCCTGCCTGAGTTCGCGCAGAGTGCCATTGCAACAACATCCCACATCACATCGCATTCCTTTCTTCCCATTCACTTAATTTCTGTCGAGGAGCTAAACTAATGCCTTATGCGTATGAAATGCAGTACATGGGTATGCATTTAAAAACTGAGTCTTAAAAACCGTAATGCACATTTCGCTTCTATAAAAAAAGAACATTTTAAATTTAAAAGAAGCAGACAAGGGTCGTTTTTGTTGTGGCTCTTGGAGGATAACCTGCTGTGAAGTCAAAGTCAGATGCATGGATTAGCTAGGATGATGCTGATTACTTAGGTGGCCAAAGCTGAAAGAATTTTTGTTTGTCAGCAGTCATCATCATCATCATCATTCCTCAATGATGTCCGCTTGATAAACAGTTTTAATAAGCTGAATAATGAGCAGAGCTTTAAGCTTAGCTCAGGTATTTCATTTTCCCCCCTTTAGCGTCGTCGTCCTCATCTCCATCCTTGGTCAGTCTTTTCGATTATGAATTGTAAATTATAAATTACGGTTTTTATGACACTGTATTTGGCTGCTGTACGTACGTACCTATCTAATTTAGGACTGTCCATGAAATACGTAACGCAAAAAGAAACACTTTTTGGGACCCCCTTCCCCGTGTAGTTGTAGTGCACTTGTACTAACCAATGTAAGGAATGTAATGCCATGTCTTCCAAACCTCCTCCTACTTTACTGCGCTACGTATATTAGGGACAGTCCCTTTCAAAAGACAATGAAGAAGCCAGTTTGATTCACGTGAAAATTATTTACTGGCTGTAATCTCTTGCGAATTGGAAGAGAGGATAAGTGTTATATTACGTAAGTATGTATAAGACAAGATCATATTGCCTGCTTTTCGGAGCTGATTTTTTATTAAGCATTTACCAATACTACACGATAATAATCCCAGAGAGATTATTTCAGGTGATTGGAGAGTAGCTCAGAAGAAATCATGACTGACAAAAAAATGCATGCATCAATCGAAATTATTGCTTCATGGTGGATTGTTTCATTATGGCGAGATTGGTAATCTTCTCCTAGACATGAAGGATGATGAGGACAAGGTGATTACTACCATAATATTATCTTATGGTAATGCTCAATATTAAGTCGAGCGAGTTCATGTAGGATTCACTTGTTATCCGTGAAATGAACTAATCCTTTGCTAAATTTATTTTTGAATTGTTCTGCATTCCAGTTTCAATTCATGTGTATATGTACCACAAAAGCAATTTATACTTTCGACTCGATCGTAAAAGGTGATCGATGGTATTTATGTATATGTATTGTAAAGGTCCTATTTCTTATCTTGATACATGTTCTAGTCTCTGGTCGATTTGTAATTTGCTCACAGTTTTACCTGCATTTATGCCAGTTCTGTAAAATAATTATGCGTCTATTTCTAATTCTTTATAACTTTTTTTTGCATAAATTAAATATTTAAAAGCTTGAAAAGTGCTCATTTTGCATTTCGAAAACGGTAATAAAATCTCCATCAATCATGAAAATACCTTTTCGTTACATGTAGCGTACT
>JAHZNI010000244.1:0-10840 GCA_027744415.1 Seira ritae
TTATTTTGTGCCCGAAACAAATGACGAATTTGAAACGGTGACCCTGACTTTATAATAGATGTGATGGCTTCGTCTTAGTATAGGCGTGAATGCCCGGCTTCTGTTACATAAGTTTAATCAAGAAAGACTTTGGAATCTTACTGTTCTAGGCCGCGGCACGGATGCAAATGATAGGCTCCTCATTGTAGAGCTTTCGAACTTTCTCCTTAAGTTGATGGGATCATAACTATAGAAGTATGGCCCAAAATCTTGCGAAATTCTATCCATTTTGTAGTCAAGAAGCTAGCAATTACTTTATATAATCGAATCTGGCTCAATCTAGCATTTTCGACGAAAGAAACTATTCCTTTTTTGCTTCCACAACTAATATTTTCAAGGTGGGAAATCGCCGTTTATACGGAATTTCCTTTCTGTCTTCGCGACATCTTTAAATTTACAGTAATGATAATGTAGTGAAATACATTTACACATTTAAAAGCTGGCGAATTTTGTGATGCAAAAATTTGATCAAAATATAGTTTAGGTTTGCACAAAAATGGGACTGTATTTCAGGTGATTTGTATTGGAACCACTGCTTACAATTTTTATTTTTACTGTGCGTTTGCCTTCATGCTGAATCTCTGAATCCATCTGTGTGTGATTGTGAACGTGAATGTGAAGCTGATGGTAATGATGGAGTCGCTAATGCGGCCATTGCAATGACAATAACAATACTAATAATTTTTAAGGATTTTTTGTTCTCTCTGCTTGACAAAGATGTTGATGTGGCATATTATGTATACTAGAAGCGGAGCGGACTTTGTAGATATTTTTATCTAGCATGGCATGTTTTAGCTTTGTATTGTTAAAAAAAAGTTAGTAGGTGGACGAACTCGGTTCCTTGGAGGAGTAAAGAACAAAAAAAATTCCATCATTGTCATCATCATCATCATCATACAGGCACATGCGGGACTGGCTGGCATTCTTTGCCATGGAATGCGTTCCTTTGTCTCGGCTTTTTCAAAAAACTAATTCGAATCTCGTGTGGACATATTTATTTATGTGCAATCAGAATTGATGCAACTCTGGGGAAGGAATTGCATATCCCACATCTCTTCTTTTGTTCGTGTGGTGGAAAGCAAAAACGTTCAGAAGAGGAATTTCATTTCATTTTAAAAAATGCCAAAATTCCATTAATTTCCTTAGATCCGAGCGAACGTCAAGCCAAGCAAAGTCGTATTTTGTGTATGCAATTGATCTGCTCTGCATCGTGCATGTTGTCCTCCTGTGAGGCTCATGCCAATTAAGTCTATCAGCAAAACCATGAATTTTCGAATCCAACGCTGGTGGCACTTCTCAATCTCAGTTGTAAAAATGACTTTGGCAAATGATCACGCAAAAAAAATCAAGCGGTTTGGCTGGTCAAGGCTTCGTTTCATGAACCATTGCATTGTCTAAACTTTCCAATACGGGATGAAATTTATTGCAGCTGAAAAGGAAAAAATTCTATCTTCGAGGGGCGAGAAGATGGAGGAGGAAGAGTAAAGCCCCGATTGAGTCGAAGTTGAATACAATCATCAAAAGAGTCGATATTGTCATGATCATGATAAGTAGGAGAGTGCATGCATGTACAATGTACAACACAAATGTAAAGAAACAATGATTATTATGATTATTATGGTCCATCCCGTCCCGTCAGCCCCGCTATGAATTTGAATTCTCAACTTTTTCACAATCATGTAGCTCTGGGTATTATTATGGCCAACTCTCCTCCTGAAAAGAATATATATCTCCATTTCAATCTTTTTTGCAATTCAATGAACCCTGCATAATATACAATAGCATCACATCACATCCTTCAAGACGAAATGAGTGTGTCCAAAAGGACGAAATAAAAACAATTTTCTGATAGATATGCATTCTAGTATTAGATAGTAGTGGTGGCTTATGTATCGTGTCGTGTCTCGTTCTCTACCTTTTGCTTCAGTGATATGATTGCATGCATGTTCATGATTAAGTGGCTTATCAAACACTGAATTTATTATTGCCGGTGATCATATCATATCATATCATTTATAAGCAGGCTCCAATTCCTGCTGATCTTTTCGTCCCCTCACTCACTCACTATAATATTCTTTCTCTCCGATCTTGCAATTTTCCTCGGAGGCATCAAAATCGCCTCGGGAGACAGAGCAGAGCACAACTATTTTTTTCCCTAAATGAACGCGTGCAAAACACGATAGGGATCTTTTCTCATATTATTATTATTATTACCTATTCCGTTTCATGCATAATATAATATACTTACTCTCCCTGCCAATATAATAGAAACCATTTATTTTCTTCTCCTGAAGAAAAAACCACTGATTTTTTTCTTTCTTCATAAATAATAATGAATACATTGGATAAGCACACAATGGAATTCGAACCTTATGGCATCTCCTTGAGTAATCTGATTTCACGTATCATTACTATTATTTCGCGCGAGAGGAGAGTCGACTGATTCTTATTCAATCTATCCATCCGTGGAAGGCTTGGCTTCTTCGTTTTTTTTACATTTTTTCTCTTTGAATATGTAATATATAAAAAAATGCATCATCCATCCATCTATCCATCCCTTTGGCTAGAATAGAATCATGCTGATGATGATAATATGACAACGAATGTTATTGCTCTTGCTCTTGTACAATCACTCGTGTAAACGGTACATCATTCACTCATTCACTGAGATTTTTGTGCACACATTGATAGCGAGTTTCGCTTTATTATTCCCATCATGCAATAATAGTAATGATAATAATAATAATGAATGCAGTCCTCATCCATCCATCCCCTCCACACGTAATAATTCAGTGATGCGGTGACGGTGGTTTTCCATCCAATCCTGTCGCTCGTTGGTAGTGTTGATGAGGATCAAAACCTCGGGAAATTTAATAAATTTCACGTCTCCTAAGGGACAGAAGAACGTCGTCCATTCACTTTGCTCTCTCTCTCTCCCTTTCAGCTAGAAGAACTATTCTAGTTTTTTTTCATAGAGAATGAATCCGTTAAAGATTTTCCTGTGGTCACTTTCTGCTTCTGTGATGTTTTTGACCCAACTCCGTTCGAAGAAGAGATAGGTTGAAGAAGAAAGGAAAGCAGAGGTCTAGTCTTGTAGCTTCCTTTTTGAGACGTGCCCAAACCCCATTTTACGAAAGCATCGCACGTGTAAAAACAATTGGATATAGAGTCGCGAAAGATTAATAGTGTCAGGAAATTTGTGAATTATAAACAGCAGTAAGACAAATAGCGACATTGCTCAGCACTTTAGTAATCTCATGAAGTATGCATGTAAAATGAAAATTAGATTGCTAAACTGCTGTGAAATATGCATATTATGAAAAGGTCCTTAGATATCCGGCAACATATGTACATTCCAAATTTCCGCTGGATTGGTGAATGTCCATTTAAAATAATCGACGGACAGACGGACAAAAAAGTAACTCTGGTATATAACGCTGTTTTGCAAAGTAATAATTTCTCTTGTGATGATTGAATAGGCGCTGTTTGCTAACTCAGGGAAAATTTATGTGCGCAGTAACTTATTTTCTCCTCTGGGAGGGCAACCTTTATAGACTTGCAATAAAGTTCTAGAATTTAATGTCCCAAAACCCAAGTGCAGAGGGAGGATGTGATGCAAAAATGCATTGTTTTTTATTACGTGGCGTTAGCTTAAAAAGCACTTAATGGGAAAACACATCCTCCCCTCTCCAGACCAAGACCAAGTCATAAAAGTATGGTTGTGAATGCATTCGATTCAAGAAAAACAAAAATGAAGACTTTATTTCTAGCTATGACTAATTTCAGGTCGTAAACTCAAATTCCTTTCGAAACTTAATCATTATTTTCTTGACTCGTGGAAATAAGCAAAAACGCCCATCGCCAATAAACCCTCGAAAAAGGTTTCTGTCGTTTGCATAATAATGTCCCTCACCTCATCACTTTTCAAATGGATAATGAAGAGATTTGCAGGATGGAAAATACTAAATGTAAAAATATGCATAAATACCTAATTCAAGTAACAGTAAAAATAGTTTCAAAGGTAATTTCGTGTAATAAACAAATTTTCTTCCAAGGTGACATTACCACACTTTTTGCAGAAATGCCGACATAAAAAAACTGCAAGAGATGTGTCGTAAATATTATTTATTTATGTGTTAACTCACGTTCGCTTTCAATAAAAATGACCGACGCGTGCTTAAGTTGTATATTCAACGTGACAGAAAGCAGCTTTGAGACTATCCTTTAATTTAGGGATTTTTCCAGCTTGAAAACATCCCTTCTTTGTTTTATTTCGCAGTTGAACTAGTTGAAGCCATTAGAGGACGACATCATTTCGTTTCCAGTTACACTTCTGCTGTAAGATAATTTCTAATGATGCTTACCGAAATTTTCACTGGTTCTTCTAGGAATAAAAAGGATAAACTGTTGCATTTTAATTAATCAAAGGACTCCTCCAGGCCACTGATTCGCTACCTAGTTTGAGTTTGACACACTCTAGCTTGGCGGAGAAACTGTTTATAACCTTTTCCCCAAATACGTATCGGATTTTCCATCTGTCTCTGGTGTTATTCTCATTGTCAGTGCTCCTTCCATGTTGTATAGGTATGTATAGCAATAATAAGTTCCATGAATCGTGAATAATAATGATGATGTGGGCGAAGGATAAGTGAGCAAAGGTTTCAACAACAACCAGAGGATGGATGGAATTGCCGTGGAACATGAGGTACCGTAATTTGATCATGTGTTATTGAAAAGGTCATGAAAGAATAATGACCAAAGGGTTCAACTTCACCAAGCGCCCACTTCCGCATGGGTTATACAATTATTTTAAACTTTTGATAGATGACAAAGTTCTACCACATACCTATATGCACCTACCTACTTTCTGGCTTGAGAATGAGATGAGATGGAGATCTACCGACCGACCGAGGACAAATGTCGGAAGGACCTCGATTCCTTTGACATTCAAGTCGTTTGAGATAGTGTTATGCATAAATGCATGGTTACCTGTTGGAACCTTTTGCCCTAAATTTAGAAAATGGCAAACACGTAAACTACATTAACGTGTTTCGTCGATTCTCATGTAAATTTAGCATCCATTCTACGATATCATTTTACATATACTATGTATATTACGTCGTACATTCCTATATTCACATTAGTCTCATGTTTCAAAACAACCTTAATTGGGGAAATTCGCACTAAATCGTAAAAACTTGTAACTTTTGGTATGAATACTTTTATCCTCCGTCCTACCCTGACGTTGGCAATCTTGATTTAATTTCAATTCTAAAATATTATGGAAACAGTGTCATTATATCAGAATTACAACAGCTATCGAAAACGGATGACGGATACATGCTGTAGAAATATGAAGGATTTTTTTTTAGAAAGAATATTTTTTAAAGATGAATATTTTTTGAGAGAAGACGATGCTGGTGTAAACATTGGTCTACGCATTGCGTAATTTTGTTCTCTTATTTTTGAAGAAGAAATGGGCTTTTGTTTTTGAGGTTTTGGTCAAATGTCAATGCGTAGTTTTTAGCTAGGCATTTTAAAACAGCTAATATTTTAGGAAGATTCTTTCTCTCATGAAGTGGAAGTTGAAAAATGCTGAGAAGAGATGAAGATTGCGTAATCTTCTCACCTCAAATGTAACTGCGTAGTTGTAAAGAGAATATTTTTGAACATTTTGACCAGAGAGAAGCAATGCGTAGTAGAAGTCCTGTATTTTTAGTCTTTCTTTAGTTGAAGAGGGAAGAAAATATGTGAGTCTGGACAAACTTTTAAAAGTAATTAAATTCGTATCGAGCAGTAAAGTTCGACTTAAGATTGCGTAATAATATGTACAAGTGTTCGATTTTTGCTCTGTTTTGGTAAGTTATGATATGATGGGAAATATGTAACTTTTGTTTTTCCTCGATATTTTTTGAAGTTGTTGTTGTACACGTGGAAGAAAAAATGTGTCTCCTTTCTTTCTATTTAGAATAAGTAGGTATGTAAATTTCGAAGAGATTATCAGTCGAAGTTTTGATTCTGATCAACTCCACCATTAGTCGTGGGCTCTCAAAGTGTGCGAAAAACTTAGAAGTTTTTTAGAAGTTTTTTTTGAAAAGGGAAAGTATCATTGTTACTTTGCCACTTTCCTCCGTAGTTGGGGACCTTTGAAGTTTTTGTTTGAAACTGTAATTAATCCGAATGCGGATAATTTTTGTCACATTGTTTGACGCTTTTGGTATCGTTGTTTGTTGTGAAATAAAAAGAAAACTTTTTATTTAAAACCTCAAAACTTTTGTGGGGTATATTGAAACTCATTTAGAACCCGAGGAGGGCATGTGATGTCGAACTCAACAGCCTTGCTATTTTAGTAATCGTAAGAGGATCGGATGGATGGAAAAGCCTTTTGATATTTATGCTATCCTAAAAGGTTTTTGTTGCCAATAATATGATAAAATCATATGCAATAGATTATATTTTTCAATTGGAGATGAGGGTGATCAGAACAAAGATAAGGAGGATAGGACAATAATATAACTCAACCATATTATGTTGCTAATAATATGATAAAATCATATGCAATAGATTATATTTTTCAATTGGAGATGAGGGTGATCAGAACAAAGATAAGGAGGATAGGACAATAATATAACTCAACCATATTGTACTTTCAGTTTTTTGCTTTTACCATTAACATAGTAAAGAAAGAGGTTGAGAGAATTGTGCGAGGAGTAAGGTAGGAAGAATGCACGAGTTACGTGTTCTCTGTGTATTAACATTCCACCTGTCAGTCAAGCTGTTACACGTACAATGTATATTTGGAAATGTGCCGCTTTTTTGCTTGAAGGAGACGAAGACGAACAAAATCATCGTGATCATGACAAAAGGGGGAGCTTAAATGCGCGGGGAAGGACAAACGGACTGGCGGAGTAATCAAATGAAATCCTTAATTAATGTCCACAAAAGACCAATAACTGTTGTCATCTGGCTGGAATGAAATCTGGATTCCTTTTTTAAAGTCATGATCACCATAAATAATTTGAAGTTCAAGTTCTTGTTAGATGCCAAGCCAAGAATGCCGTAACTCTGATAAACTGAACCTAACTGGGTAGGTATTCAATGTCAATGAAATCAGAGTAATGAGAAGTGCAGGTTTTAAAAGCTCAAACATCATTGAGCAAACTGGCATGCGAGTCAGAGAAGCAATGCAAGAGTAACTTGATACACACTTCGATGGAATAAAAGAAATACAGTTGAGTTTGAGTTGTTGCATATCGCTACTCTCTTTCTCTCACTTCCACATGCATGATTTATCTACACATGTGTCTGACTCACTCCAGATTTCGAGGAAGGAATGAAGGTTTTGTTTGCAACCGATAAGCCGAAGATAATGGATCGGATTATGGAACAAAAAGCATTTTTGACAATTGACCTATTTTTTCAATCAAGCTCATTGCTGGAATAAATGAGTTCAGCACTATGCCCCGGAGTGCATAAAAATATTCATCCATGACAAGTAGCTGAAATGATGAAGTCAAGTTTTAACTGCACAAACTATTTAGCTTTGAATTAATTTTACTTGTTCAAATTAAAAGGTTATTGCATTTCTAAATTAATCCAAAGTTGTGTTTGCGTTAATGCACTGCAGTGTAGCAGTACCAAATAAAGAAATATAGTTTTCCTTAAAAAATACATGATATGCAAAATGTTATCCATCAATCATAAATCTCAGCATCGCTATGGTTACTTCGTAAGAAACAAGGGTCTACATTCTGTATGCTGACTGAGACTGCTATATCTACATTATATAGAGCTAAGGAAAGCCAAACAAAAATAGAAAAGTGGAACACCTTTTTACACTTACATGATCCCTATCCTTCAGAAAGGGGATCTTCTTTCCACACGAGATTCTAAGAAACCGCTATTTTCATTTCACAATCCCTTCCTTCGCAAAATAACTAGAACCAGTCAGCTTAAACTTCCTTTTTCCCAACATAACATAGCAACACGCATTCTACTAGCTATTAATTGCTCCTTTTAATGCATCTCCTTCAATCCGGCCCAACACAATCCAACTTACTGTGTCAAATTGTCAGATGGTTTCCTTTTATGCCTTCTTTCTTCCTCTTTTTTTTACCTTGCCTTAAATTTCTTTTTAAACACCAAGTAAAAAGTTGGAGAGAAGACATCAAAAGAATGATTTTCTTCCCCAAAAACTTAAACCACGTTCAGTTCGTTTCGTTCCTTCAATTTTCTCATCTCCTCCTTCTTTCATCTCCCTTGAGCTCTCTCTCTTCAAAAAGGAAATAAGCTTCGCAATAAGTCTTATATCGAAACAAGCAAGAATGGAATTATGGAAGTTGGAAAACTTCAAAAATAAAAGTTGGAAACTGCAGGAGCACTAGACTAGACTAGTCAACGAAAACGAACCAAATTCTTAATAACATCCTTCCAAGTCAGTCACAGCACAGCCACACAATATAGCACACGTTACACGAGAACCTTTTTCATATTCATGCTCTTCACGAGGAATTCTCTTTCCGTTTCATGTTCGAATATATCCGTGCAAGACTACAATATATACTTACAACAAAAAATGTTATGTGAAGCAGAGGAGGAATAAATATGAATAGAACACAAATGCATACATAGTGAGAAAAAGAACCTTGCCTCATCTCATATTATGCTCCTCTGTTGAGAGAAAAGGGATGAAAAATTTAGTGAGGAGCAAATAGCATATGCACGTACTACACTACACTACAATACGCTACATTAGCATTAAGTTTAGTCGAGGTCATTTTAAGTACACTTTGGCGTTCAGCGTGTTATACTATTACTACAGAAGCGTAAGTGTGAGCAGAGTCATGCAAGTAAAGAAGTTATTTTCTGAAAATAAAGCTTAAAATTGCATTAGTCTCATTTAGAAAGACCCTGTCTTGTCTTCCTAAGGAGACCTTAGTAGACCATTCCTGTATCATCATTATCACTGTCCTTTTAAAAATGGACTTTGAAAACCTGAGATTCGACCAAAGGATTGAAATCATACGTTTTCATGAGTAAAGCCTCATAATCATCATTCCATATTCTTGAGTGACACAATATTAATGAATATCTATCTACCTCTCCACTTTTACAGTCCCTAAAATAGAGCGTGTATTATATTTATATAGGCAAGTATGCGCATATACGGAGTGATGGCACCTAACTTTTCGATAACTTAACATTTTTATTTAGAATAAATTGCACTTCCATTCATGTGTAAAAAATCGGAAAATGTATTGCTGCTGCACTACACACAGTGCACCCTTTGGGTATTAAGTCTAAAGATGCATGCACCGACCGACCACTTTCGCAGAATTGGACGAACCTGGATGATCAATGATCAGCATCAGAGAGCGAAAAAGGTTGTGTGCACAATGAGGTGGTTAAGGAAATTTCGAAGTCAAGGTCTTTCAGTTTCAGAAAGTGTTTGAACTTCATAGTAAATCGGAATGATGAGGAACGTACATGAACAAAATCAAGAGTAATTTAATTTAAAGTGTAAGGTACTTCAAATTTGAGTTGAATACATGGAACTCGGCATCAGCCGCGCCCTATTTTGATAGAACTAACTATAAGTATTTAGGGTACAAACTCAGCTTTGAATAGAATCGAATGATAATTGCTTGTCAATTTCTAGCCAGATTTCAAATATCAACTAGCAAAATTACAAAGGACCTTCGGCATGACAGAGAAACATAAATATGCAAATGAAATGAAATATGAATGGAGTATGATATGAACAGGGAAGAGAGCTGTGGCCATGTGTCACATTCGCAAACGAGCCTTAAATTATGCATGTTTCATTTTCACAGGAAAACCATACACAACAGCAAGGAAAGTAAATGAAATTCTATGGAACTATGGAGCGGATTCCGTCTAGCCTGGAGTTATACAGGTAATGTACAGTTTTTTATTTGATGTCAAAGCTTACCTTGAAAGCTGTCTTGGTCTTCGAATTTAAGTAAATAAATTCCACACAAATTGTTTGTAATACTAGTGCAATCTCGTCTTAACAAATTGAAACTGGATACATAAACATTTTTCTTTGATTCAACATCGCTCCTTTTTCTACGAATCTTGGTTTGGCGAGAACAATTATTTTCGCAGGATAAACAACTACACGATTCTAACTTAGAAAAACAAAAGATAATGGGAAACTGAAAAAAACTGATGAACACGACGGTGGTAGCGAGGGTCGACATTCGGCGACAGTTTGAATGGTATCCGAGGAAAATATTATTTATGTATATTTATGGGGTCCACATTGTGACGTGCTAAAGGTAGACAATCAACCTTGGTGTTTCATGGAAACATTGTCACCGTAAAATCCAGTTTCCCTCGTGAACTACTTTATGTATTTCTGCGATTTTGATCACCGATGCATATTTCATCGGATTCATGTCATTAAATTCACCTTTGAGCTAACTAATGTAACTAAATTCAACCTTTTATCGGCATGTTTTAATGCTTCCTCTAAATCTGGAGGTGACGGCGACTGTGTTGGTCCGAACAAATCCATTTTGAGATGAAATGGGTCTAATTTTGAGTTTTCGAGTAAGTACAGTTCACCGAGTTCACTTAGTTAACGTTTGAAGAAAAATTAGCAAATTGAATTCTGTATTTGTTATTCTAATAGTATAACTTGAATGAACCGTTGGCAAATGAATACAAGACTTCTTTTTAATTTCAATCAGGATCATAAAACTTTATACATGTCATTCATTCATTTTTGCTTTGTTCGTGCAACCTCATTTATTCTTCTATGAATAATTTAAGTGAT
>JAHZNI010000245.1:0-37064 GCA_027744415.1 Seira ritae
CCAACCTAACCTAATCTGAGCTAACACAACCTTGACCCCTTGACCACCTTGACCCCTTTTTCTGCAACTCCAACCTGGATCTGCAACTCAGCCCGGTATTGTTGAGGACGGTAAAATACGAAGTAAACCGATCAGAGAAAAATGTGAAAATAGATGGGAGCATAATTTATGCACATTCGAGCGAGTCATCCAACCGCAGGTGAATGACGGCCCATTCACCACTCATTTGAATTGGCTTCGGTGATAAGGGCAGTGACGTAACATGATTGCTTCTACGATAGGATAGGTAGAAATACAGGGGAGATTTATGTATGCACATTGGAGCAATGAGCAATGAAGCCTCACCACGCAGGGCAGGTAGAATCATTCACTTTGCATTACAACAGATAGACAATGTATTAGAACTTTTTAATTGATATGAATTCACTTTCGACGTCTTATTGAACTTTTGTCTTCTGCTACGTTTCGACAGATTTTGTGGTAGTCTTAACTAAATTACTTGAGATGGAAGACCATAATCGCATTAGCTACCAGAGAGTATTAAAATTTCAATAGAAAGCGTAATAGTTTTCGCACAATTGGTACAAAACTTCAGCATGATACTACAAGCATATGTGTGCAAGAAAGACGGCAGTACCTACATAGCAATTCAAGCAGCTCATTTGCACGTTAGCATAATATTATTATTGAGTGAAATGAGATGTTCACCGCGAACACCATAACGCAGTGGTGGTGGCTTTCTACCCACCAAACAACCAGCACATCCCATCACCGAAGAGTAATAATAATAATGGCACTACGGTAGTGAGTAGTGTGATTGTGATTGCCATTGTTCCCCGTGAACTGAAAAAATGAAACTCAAATTGCATACTTGCACAATGGAATAAAATTTGCGTACGTACTTCTCCCGCTGTGTCTTCATCCCAAATCGATCAGGATAGGAAGAAATATGTGTCTGGAGTCTGGAAGCATAAATATAAATGGAACTAAATTTCTAGCCCAGAACTTTACTCCTACCCGCTTATTATTAAGTTAGTAGTATGCTTTACAAGCTTCAAGTTTCGAAAACTCCGTTAAAGGTGTAGTTAGCTCAGGCAGAACTTGATCATTGATTGGATTTCCAGCCAATTTGTTGGTGTCACTTATACTTATCGTAGTTGCATTAAACAGCGACTTAAAAATGTATTTTTTTTGCAGGAGAGAAAGCACGCTCGCGTAAT
Organism: Seira ritae; assembly: GCA_027744415.1. NCBI lineage: Eukaryota > Metazoa > Arthropoda > Collembola > Entomobryomorpha > Entomobryidae > Seira > Seira ritae. The sequence continues at coordinate 1,221 of JAHZNI010000245.1, forward strand.
ATCTGTTAGCAGTAGTTAGTAGTCGCGACAACACGGAAGTCTCATGACATGTGCCTTAACCACCATTACATATTATATTACCATGCCACAAGGTTCAGGTATTAATAGCTCAAATTTTTCATGCTTTTTTTTCTCGTAATTACTTGCCTAACGAAATCAATACTATTACATGGATGGGCGTATCTCCAGGAAAGTATCGCTTTTAAATTAACTCCCGCATTTATCAAGCTCTAGGATGACAACAAGCATTAATTTTTTTAGCGACGACTAAGAGAAGAGGATGCAAACTTTACGTGAGTGAGCCATCATTTGACACACGTTCAATATTTCAGGATTAGATTTGTAAAAAAAGGCCTAGCATAGGTAGTGCTAAAGTCGTCTTGTTTTTAGTCTCAATTAAGACGCATTAAAGTGACAGTCACATCATCGGTCATTGATTTACTAATTTTAGCAGAGGATGGATTATCCAAATGGATTCGTTAGGTTCGAAATCGGATAATATGAATTTGTAAGGGAGCTATTCACAATCAGCCATTTTCAATGACATGACATTGTTCCAAAAATTATTGATGCTAATGCTTAGCTACCGCAAGTGAATAGAAATTCACAAGCATTCTCGCCTTTTTATTCGCTCAATGAGCGACTTTAGGGGGGGGGGGTGGAAATTGAAGGAAAATAAAAATGAACGGCAATAGTAATACCATGTATTATTCTTTTATATTTCTGATACAGTACATATGGTGACAGTGTAATGAACGAGCTCACTAGCATTCACAAACAGAGACACGTAATTCAATCTAAAATNGGGGGGGGGGTGGAAATGGAAGGAAAATAACAATGAACGGCAATAGTAATACCATGTATTATTCTTTTATATTTCTGATACAGTACATATGGTGACAGTGTAATGAACGAGCTCACTAGCATTCACAAACAGAGACACGTAATTCAATCTAAAATAATAACCTCCTTTGGGGAAATCCAATTAGTGGGCAATGATGACCTACAACTCTTCCTTGCTCCACGAACACTTCTTCACCCTCTGTTAGTTTTTTAATGCGTTCTTGCGCAAATAACATAATATGTACTCACTCTGCCTGGCTGGCTGAATACAGGGACTTTTTTAAAGAGAGCATTGCATTGCTCCATGGGGTTGAGTAAATGAGTCTATGTAGGACTGCAATTATCCTCATGTACTTATGTACTCCACTTCACTTGTCGTGTCGTTTTTTTATCTGTACAGTCCACAGTCCACAATGATCCTGGGGATAATTGAAATTCTTAAATAGACTTGCTGCGCTCAATGCCCTCACTTAAAAACAATCATCTTGAACAATGACTGGAAGATGTAGATTACTTTGAAACGAGCCAGAAAATTTTTCATTTAGAGGAAAGGAGGCATGAAACGATTTAAATGTCCTTGGAAATTGGAGACCTCATCTTATCTAATTTACTTTTTAAGAATGTACTGTAATAATTCCCAGGCCAGGCCAGGTAATCATAATCATAATCATGGATTGGAATTAGAAGCAGAAGCAGAGAAGTTTCCTTCTGTTAAGTTTCAATTTGCATGCTGCTGAGATTGATAATTTGATGAAAACCTGTGCGGTAAAGATATAATTTTGTATTTTGGTGTTTACTGCTACTGCCACTGCTGCGGTTGGTCAACGAGTGAGGTCTTGATAATATTCTTCCAACAACTCCAAACTTTCATGAAGTCATTCATGAATATTTCAGCAATAAACGGCATCCGCATCCTTATATGTATTTTGCGGTAATTTTATGTTTGGGTGAATAAACAGAAAAAACGAGCATTTTTCTCCCCCACAAGAGTAGCTGACTTCCTGAAGGAAAGGTAAAGATGCGAGGCCAGGCATACATACATACATACCTACATTTGGTGAGGATATGAGCGTGAGCGAAACAAAACTAGTGAGAATGACAAAATCAATAGTTCATTCAAGTTGTTCTGAGGAGAGAGCAAACAACGCGAGGAAATTGACCGCAACTGCCTCCTCTTCTCTTTCTCGAGTTTTAGTTTAGTTTAGTTGGTGAAATCTAAGTTCTTTCCAGTCTGATGGCTCTTCCCAGAAAAAGTAAAACAAAAAATGTTGGAAGGGACAGCGAGAATCTAGTCTAGTCAAGCTTGCTAGGTATCCCTTAAAGTTCCTTTTCTCGCTCAGTTTTTCATATGACCTAGTTTCTGACAAGAGAAAAAATCGGTTTCAACTTCCGAGTTAGCTTTCTGAATTTTCAATGTCCTTATTAATGCTAAGCATAAATAATTCTTCACGGCAAATGAGTGATTTCTTACGTCTCGTTGATCATCTAGAATCTAGATACAGTAATGCTGCTGCTGCTACCCAAATTCTCCATTCATGAATGTTTTCTTTTGAAAATGGACTGACAAAAGGTTCTCTCTTGCATGTGGAGTTGAGTAGTGTTTTATCATTTTTATGTAATCATTGAGAGTGCCAGTTTGACATTTTGAATACATACACTACACATAGAACATAGAAGAAAGGGTAAGAGTAAGAGGCCAGACATTCCATGCTATTCTATACTAAATTAATAATAAGTAAGCAAACGAAAAACTCTTTCTAGTGGAATGCTATTGAATATATTTTTTCTTAACGGCCTTTCTGCTGCTTAATTGTAATCCAATTTTGAGAAGTGGGTTGAATGTATCGTTCTCTTAAGACCAAAACAAGAAATCAGTAAGATAATATTTGACTTGCAATAATATTGATTAGTTACTCTTGCTATAATTTGGCAGATTGCTTTCTTTAGTATACATATCCTAATCTACCAATGCCATTAACTAGCTATTACATATATACATGCATATGTATTATGTAGAATGCTGATTATGTCTAAGACTAAGAGTGGGGCAATCTCAATCTTAAGATGACGTAAGTTTGCCGCATAAACCAAGCAGAAAAGAAATGTCTCAGTATTGAAGTGCCCCTATTGAGATCAAATTAACAAATCTTTGATGTTTGATCTTATTTGACTACGATTACGCAGCATGCAATTCGAAACTTGAAGTATTATGCACATAAATGCTGTGTACTTTGGAAATTGAGATGCACATTTCGTGTCATTTTAACTGTTGACATTTGAAAGAGTCTATACTATGTAACAACTTGTTGTTTTTGAGTACCTCTGAATTTTCATTGAGATTGTGTAAAGGCAAGAAATGAAATACTGAAGTTATTTAAATCTTAATAGAAAATGGCAAGTTGAAATGGATATGAGTTATGCATAATCGGAAATAAAACATGGTTTCTGGGTACATACCTATATATTATCAAATGCATACAACGTTTACTGTAGTAACCTAATCGCTGAGCTTTAAAAACTGCCTAATACATATTACCTTTATCAACGGTACTACAATCGATACCGAATAAAAATGAAACAATTAGAAAAAGTAACATGGAACATGTTTACCGATAGCTTCCAAGAATTTTGAACAAAATTAATGTAATGTGACACCTGCGCATATAATATATCGTTGTTGGCTGACATAAAGGTTTTAAAAAATAGTACATATGTATCAATATCAATTAATTAATAGCAATCTCGGTACGAAATTCGTTCTCAATGAAAATATTGAGCTAAAAAATAAGGTAGCTCAGAAAATTCTTTCAGGATTACCATATAGTAAGTTTGCGCTTTCCTGTTAAATTCACTTTACCCGGTTCACTTGCGTTAGTTCTGAAATGTTAAGCGCGGTTTGGCTTCAGAAGGCAAGCTTGGTTATACAAGTCTTCATGCTATCCGGCTACTAGAAGAACATCCATGAATTTTGGATGATAATCTGGCATCCTACCTGTCCATGTCTTAATTCAGGATGTGGATTATTATGATTTGGATGAATTAGTCAAGTGTAAGATTTCAATTTCAACTCCTGACTTTTTTCTTGGTGAGCAAAAAAAGTTAGAAAGGAAATTAGTGATAATGATCATGTGTGTGTGGTCGTGGTCATTTAGAAATTACAGTGGTTGAAGGAGTCCCAGTGTTGAAATAGATATTTTATCTCATCGTATCATAATATGCATAATGCATGCATGCGTCCACGCGTGTTAACGTGCTCCTCCGGAGTCAATTTACTGTATCTACTTAGCTCTAATGTGCTCTACTTGTGGAACGCACTCGAACTAATTCCTGAGTAAATAGCTCCAAATTTCCTTTGAAGATTTGAAATTTTTGAGGAGCTCCCATCATCACCTCATGCATTAAGAAGCCATATCTAAAAAGTCTAGAGGTAGCCACAGAAGTTTTGGTGGCAAACTTATGCATGTCTATTTCAATGAAAACCATGCATGTTCTTCCAAATAAATTTAGTTTGTCAGTAGATTCCCTCAGTGGATGGATGTGAGTGCGTTTCACTCTTCATCCTTATCTTATGTACTCTGTACAGTGAAAAAAAGTATCAGTGCCTTTGGCGGAAGAAAAGTGGAGCAAGGAGTGAGTGAGTGGAGTAGTGGTAGTGGTGAGGAAGAGTGGATCAAGTAAAAGTTGGTAAAAGTAAACAAAGTGTTGTGCTCACTCTAGCGTCATTATAAAACTAATAAAAGCATTTAATTGGCATACTGTATCTTCTCTCGGTCGGTCGTCGTCTCCGCCGCTTCTTTGGAGGAACGACAGGGAGAAAGGGAAGCCCCGGTTCACGTCTCCTCTCCGGTTACCACGGAGGTGCAAGGTAGGTAGTGATGGCTCAGCTCTCTTCGGATGCGAATTGCAAAGATTCTTCTCTCACTCTCCTTCAGATCCATCCAAGCAGTATATAAATGCATACATCACATCATCATCATCATCAGCATCATCTTGCAGAGACGAAAAAACACCTCTTAACCGTATTCACTTGTCATTCCAAAGCTAATGCTTGCTCCTCTCCGTTTACCTTCACGTATGTGGACTGTGGACGTGGAGACAAAAGCTAATTAAATTTTATTGACGAGATGAATACTGTCTGAGAAATGGCCGTATATAATTTTCAACTTGTAAGCATCAATTACTTCTAAAATTTATGACGAGGCAAATGACAAAGAGGGATGTTTAGAAGTGATTTTATGATTATGACAAATACTGTAATGTTGTGCATGCATCGCCCTATTAATTACGGAGACGTAAAACGGTAAATAAAAGCTTGGTGCATTAATAATTGCAACTTGGGAGGGAAAATATTTGCAATACAAAACAACAACAAAATGCAGTCGTTTACTTGACTCTATATTTTTTTAAATCTCCGTTTTTCTACACATTTTTACTTACATTGCATTGTATTATTATATCCCTTTATACGTTTCCATGGCATCTATGTAAGTACACGTGGAAATACAAGAGGATTTAAAGAAAAGAATCCTCTGTCACGGCTTAGCTCATTCCTTTTTCCGTATATTTTATGGCGCATATATAAATCAAACTGAGTCCCTGCGCGTTGGCTTTGGGTTTGGATTGCGTCGCGTTGCGTTCCGTTGTGATTTTCCCCCCTTTTGAATGATAGATCCACTAAAAGACTCACTAACTGAACTTCTCTTTGTCAAAGGAAATGGGTTTAAAGTTCAAAGACATGTTTTCTCTTCAGATTTCCAACTTTTTGATTCCTCTTTCAAGTTATCTGTTTTTTTTCTTTCGTTAAAGCTTCGCTAAGGTATTTTGAACATGTACTATGTAAGTAAGTATTACACTACGAAGGTATAAATGTTTCTGTTTCGTATAAATTTTTCTGTCCCACCGCAGTGATTCTGGTTTTATTTTAAGTTTGGTTCAGACTCGCCTCAGAGTGAGTGACATCGCCTCAGGTTGACTGACTTGACTTACACTTCGTTCCAAGCATGTATGCATGTAGTGCAGCCTGTATGTTTGCCTTCATTATTACGAGTTGTTAAGAGGAAAAACAGAAAAGAGAACGTCTACGCATTGGCATGAATAAAGAAAAAAAAGTAGGAAAAGAAAGTTTTATTTGTTGCTCTATCTCCTTCTCACTCCGAGATATGAGCAGGGTTTGCTTCTTCTTCTCCTCTGTTTACTCTTTGTAATTAAGGATTATTTATCGATAGATTTGCGAGGATCCTGAACATCGAAAAATAGAGAGCTGGCTGAAGATTTAAAGATTGCAAATTGCAATTGAAAAGCACTTGACGTCCTCTTTCTCATCTTCATAATATGTATTTATCTTCGTCTCCATTTAACTAATTCATGACATACTTTTTCCCCCCAATGAGGCTGTGAAAATGAATGATTCGTTGGGAAATTTTTATCTTGGGAAAAATATCGTGTTTTTTTCATGAATACATATCATACAATTTCGTTCTCTCTCTCTCTCCTCCTCCTCCTCCCTTGCACGTGTTATTTTTGATTACGTTTTCCTGATACATATCAACTCACCTTATTTTTAGCGAACGAGCAGGAGAAAAAAAAGAGACGCATGGTAATGTATTGATCTGTATGAGTGAGAGAAGTGAACAATGATTTTTTTGGAGAGAAACGAGGCATAAATTTTTCAAGAAAAAAAAATGCTTTTCCGCCGAACTGAACTAAATAAATGCTTTCTCCTGTGATAAACATCTTTTTTAAGAAAAAAACATGCGTAGTTTGTAGTTGGTACTACCGTTGCATTAGGCGTTACACACGTTTCCCCAGAAGAGGGACATGTACAATGTACACATACATACATACCTACATATGTTCATATGTATATGCACATTTACTATTTACGGAGGAAAACTTTGTTTCGCCATGATATTTTGTAGATATTGTAGATTGGATTTGTGCTTGTTTTTGTTGTTGTTGTTGCTGCTGCCTTTGCTGCTGCTGCATAGTTTTCGGTTGTGTACACGCTTTGACGTGAATTAAGGAAAGTGAAATTCCCATAGCAAAAAAAAATATTTTATGATCCACTTGGGCATTTCACCAAAATACGCTGTAAATTTCTTTGTCAGTGCATGCCGTTCGAATGAAGAGGAGTCCCAATGGCATCCTTAATCCAAAGGCAGAATAATGGATTGTGCCCTTGACTTCGTGTATCGACAACAACACCAACACCAACTTCCGTGGAAGATGAAGAATTTTTTTCGTTTTTTTCATGAATTCAAAAAAAAGTCGAATGTGTTCTTCTTCTTGTTGTTATGCAAATCAAGACGGGAACGGGAAAGGTGGTTTACGCTTTTGTAGAGTACATATTGGCATGTATGTATTGACAACGCTTGCTTGATGAAACTTTTCAAACTGGTTCTGGTTCTTGACGAAATAAGAACTTTTTAATCCGGATTGCACCAAAAAAATTAGAAGGATTCAAAAGTTGGAATCCTTGTTTTTATATTTTGCAGAAATCCTCTCGTATTTTCGTAAGCTCCCTTAACAAGCCAAAAGCATGCTTTCTTCCATAGAGGAATGGGAAGGACTTCAAGTTATAAAAAATACATGCATACATGATAAGTATGAGAATACATGTGCTGAAATGACTGTCTCCTTTTTCGCAGCAGTACCATCATCACTATCAGGACCGAGGTACATACATACTACTGGTATTTGTAAAACGCCAAACAAATGTCACCCCGAGAGTAAAATCATTGGGAGGAGGATGGGAGCAGCATGGGGACAACTTTTTATTCTCGCCATTAAAATGTTCATAAAGAATAATGAGAGAGAGGGAGGGGAAGGGAGTTTAGTCGACAACATGCACCACACCACCAAAGACGAGGGAAGTTAAAACTCTGGGCATTTAGACATCTGATACTTTAGTATCCATTTCATCCTCAATTCTTTATGTTCCTCTGCGGACCTGACTCGAGAACAATATTTGGCCCGGCTTGGGCCTCTCATTTGAAGAATGTCGTTTCTATGAAATTTTGACATTTTCCCGAGAATTTCACGCGAGACTGACTTCAAAAGTATGTTCAGAAACGATAGTTGCTGAAAGGAAAGCAGGGCTTTCCTGGAACAATTTTCTCAGGCAAAATGAATCTTCCTATTTTTCGGCTTGTTTGTCTTACACCAACCAACCCTGATCCAACCTCAAAAGAAAATGTAATGTGATGTAGTCTGTCTCTATGTATTTATGTAGTTAACGGCGGCACGTTTACTTTCCCTTGCTTGACATGGTCTAAGCCTGAGCTCGGTCGGATGCTTTGTGAATGGTGTGCAACATGATCATGATCACGATGGTTATCATCATCGTCACTGTTGTAAAATGTCTGTCTTCACGCAATCATAATAATAAATGCGCCATCCGCTTTTACCTGCCAAAGTGAGTAAAACATTGCATTAAGCACACACAGACTAATATTGCTCTAGTCAGTGCGTCTCTTGTTCCCTCCTAATTTTTCACGAGGAAAGGCCTTGCAAACTCCAAGTCGAATGCTCCTTGTCGCCTCCGTTTATTAAGGCACTTTTACAGCTTACAGCTAACGTGTAATAATGCATTGCATTAGAATACCTAGACTAGCTTCCTCGTTTCACTTCATTTCATACTGTCTATCTCTATTTCTATCCCCTCGTCAGTAGGAAAATAAAAAAAATAGTGGAAAAGTGTTAATGCTGCTAGTGAGGACGACAATGTCGGTTCTAGTTGCTCCACTGACGAAATTAATGTAATGAAATGAAAAACTTTTACAATACAATAGAATGTAATGCAATGCGGCATTTCAATGCCCGGAATACCAGCACCCCTTTGTGTTCTTGAAGTCTTTGCCTCTTCTCTTCCTTTCTGTTTGTCTCCCCAAAGACATTAAACTTAACCTGGAGGAGAAGAAAAAGGAAGTCTGAAAACTGTCAAATAAAAGGAATTTGCAGGGGAAATGCTCAAAAACTGTCAATAAATTGCTGACTAAATTGCAAAAGAAGTTTCATGAAACCCCAAATTTAAATACGTTCAGGTTATCAATTTAACGGTGTCGGATTTCAGGGTGATTTCTTGATTAGGCCAATGTTTTTTTGACGATGACGATGAGCGAGCTAGGACAATAATGAAATCCTTCTGGACCCATTCTGTACGCGATGCACTACACTACACGACCCTGCCAGAGAGTTAGTTATTGCACGCGAGCAAAATCATAATTTGTCATTGATATGGCGTGCACAAAGTAATCTCACATTGTGTTTTGTCTCGTCCACCTTTTTTGCTCCAGCACTGGATTAAGTAACATTCGCTCAGTTTATTTGTTGTGTTGGTGAACAGCAGCAGCAGTGAAGGAAAGATGATGATGATGGTGAAAGGTGGAGAGGAGAAAGAGTGAGAAAAGAGGGTGGAAGAAAAGGAAGGAAAGAATAAACGAAACAGATACATGATTCCGAGACTACTAGCATCGTGGATTTAATGGACTTTTCCCTCCGTATTTTTATTTTGAGTTGCATTGTATTCCTAGAAAGATGAAAAAAGTTCCTCCCTTCCATTACGTGAATTTCATTTTGAATCGCTTACACTTTCACAATATTATATGCTCCTGGACATCTTCCCCAGTGGACTTTACTACTGACCATAAAGGAAGAGCTTTAGTGAACGGAGAAAGTACCTATTGTTATGAAAGCTATATACAAAACGGAGTCCAGAAATGGAGCTTCTAGTAGTAAACCGACCTGAGATTTATTGCTATATCATGATGAATTGCTATTCCAGAATGCACTGCTAACAAAAAGGAATTGCTAAATGAATGAAGGAAAAAAAGTAAAGAAACCTAGAAAGTCCTTTGGGGAAAAGGCCTCTTTAACATTATCATTAATACTTTCACTTTTCACTCAATCCATTCAATCAATTGACTAAGTGAAAACTATCGCCTGGAGCAGTAAAAGGTAGACGTGAGCGATTTTCATTTGTATTCTAATGGGGCTACTATCGAATGAAGTCATTAGCTCCCTCCAGGGCCCAATTATTTTTTTACGGAATGGAAGAGCTCCACTTTTTTGTAATGCAGCGAGGAAATATTTACTGAAGTTCATTACGATGACTCTATCGGTGAGACTGAGGTTTAACTCTGACACCTGCAGAGACAATCCGCATTAATGTTTAAAGCAATCAACAGGCTAATAATAAGGGAAAACTTTATTTTAGTTACTTCCCGTCGAGCATCTCATTTACTTGAATCTTTCTTTGGGTGCCTTACTTTTATAGGCAAGACTTTTTGACAACCGACAATGAATGTTTTTAATCTATTCTGCTCTTTCTATTTTGTCTACTATTTTGGCTATTGGCTAATTCCTCTGGATTCTAACAAAATCTCTCCCATTATAAATCCTCCCCCGCTAATTTCTTCCAAATATTTCCCCCACTCACACATTTTTAGTTTTTATGCAATTAGAAACTTCTTTTGCAGTCAATAGCCATCATAATATGCTCTACTGATTTTGGGAGAATATTGAATTATTCAGGTAGTACGTGTTTTTCGAGTGTTCTGGGAGAAATTTGAAACTGAGGAGAAATTGGAAGGGATATTTTTAGAGAATTTATTTTTGGGGGATCTCTTTAATGGGTAATCCAACTTCGCACAACTTTACTAATTACATGCATACGATGGGAAAGGTAAAGGTGCTTTTACACCCCCTCATTTTCTGAGTCACAGCCCGGCTCTCTTGGAGGACTAGCTCGGTTACTTCCTTCCTTGTATTTGTATGTTCTATCATCATCCCTTGTGATGAAATGAAATAAAGTCAGAATTTTTATTGGGATTTATGATGCTTAAATACTTCATATGACATAAGGAAAAATCTAAAAACTGCATACAAATCAAATCAAAAACATGAGGTATCAAAACTCAGTCGATAAAAGACGCTAAAACACCAGTGGTAAAAACATGATTTTTGAATTCAGTACTGCAATAAACGTCAAGTGGAAATATCTAATGAAAAATCGACCAAGAGACAGTACTTGTACTTTACCATAGTATCTATGCTGCTGCTGCGGCTTGAAAATTTAAAAAGCTAAATAGGTAGATTTGTAGAGATTTATTACTTTCTTTGGGAAGCAAGAAAAAATGTTGAATAATTTAGAAAGGTTACCACCTACTTAACTTTAGGAACCCCACATCTTTTGGAGAAAGTTACTGTGACCAGGGAGATGATGATGAAGCTCTTCCTGGCTGATTAAAAATGTACAGGAAGTGAAGCAGTGCAATACTCGAATTAATGATGCAAGACTTGTAAGCGTATGTTAGGCGTGGGAGGAGAAAACTTCCGTTATCTTTTCATTGTAAAATTTTCGAACCATCATTTTTAGTCTCCATTTCGGCTTTATGTGATATACATGCACAAGTATTTTACCAACTTTTAAGTTGGTGAAGATATATACGTACATGCAGTGGGTATCTATCTTCAATGTCCGCATATTTTTGCAAGAAACTGCCTGAGAAATCATTACGAGCGTCATCATTTTATTCCAATTTTTGAGGAATGGAAATATGGGAAGCATCCAAGCCAGTCGTTCATAAATACGTCCATCACAGGAGGAAATGAGATTTACAAATTAGCGAAGGACGGGAAGAAAGTTTTCGGAAAACACATGCTTGAAAAGAAAAGGAAAGTTTTTCGAGCTTGTTTTCCTCCATGCTCGATCCATTCCGGGGCTTTTAGCTAAGGCAAAAGCTAATTCATAATAGGCACGTAGTAAGCTCTTCCAAAGCGATGTCTTTAAGTAAAGCTGGTCTCGTTCTGGCTTGGTTGGGCTCTTTTCGTTGTTTGAGCAAAGTTTTTATGATCACTTGAGAATCTTTGACGGAGATACAAAGTTTTGATCTGGAAAGCTTTAGAGAACCAGAACCAGGGAAATGGATGCTATAGATAGATGTGAAGTGAAGGAATGTGTGGTGCAATGCAATAGGTAAAAATTAAGTGAGTCCTTGCCTTGCATCCTCCATCCGCTATCCACTACGACACGAGTCGTTAGAAAATCCTAAAAAAAGAAGGGGGAGGAGGAGGAGGAAGGAGGGAAAACGTAGAAAAGTATGTTTTCCAAGAAAAAGATGATATGCGATGAGAAGGAGAAATTTCCCTTGTCACCCTCAACTCCAAAGATAATATTAAATTCTAAGTGAAAGTTAAAGAAAAAAATGAAGCTCATCGCTCTTTCCTCCAGTGAAGTGCTCAGCTCTCTCAAGGTTTGGAAATGCATTAAGCCTTGGAAAAAAAAGAAGAGGAGTATGAAATTATAGGTGGGAACGGCGATGATGACGATGATGATGGTGGTGGCGGTGGTGTGGTGGGTGTGATGATTGTACTACAGTTACTGGAGGAAGGTACGATGTAGTTGGAGCTCTGCTTCAGGTTGTTTTGTAGTGAAATACGACAAATCCAATTAGTATTGAGCAGTCCCAAGTGGACCTGATTTTGTGCGTGGAGGAAACTAGATGAGAGGAGGCCTGAGCAAGCTTGACTGTGAAGAAAACGAAATAGTGAGGTGAAGCTCTGGCAGAGAATGTCTGCTCTCGGAATTTCCAAGTAGCGTCTATAGTATTCTTCCAACCGGCAATATTTATGCTGAAACAAATCAAAAGCGTAACTTCGATAAGGAAGCTGAGAAAAACTATCTAGAAACGATATTTTCAACTTTAGAAGGCAAAACTGGCTCTGAGCAGGCTCCAGTGTAAGTATCCAGTAACTCGCTCCACTTCTTAATTCGTAAGTGGGCACAATTGGGATTCCTTCCTTCCAGCAGCAGACACAGAAAAAAAGTCTAATCATCAGTGCACTTGGATGTGTTATATGTAGTGCTGTTGTTCTTCTTGTTGTTTCTAATGATGATGATAGTGATGATGATGATGGAGGTAAACGTGTTAGCAGCGAGTGTCTTGTCTTGGCGGTGCGGTGGCAATGGCAATGGCAAATGGCAACTTTCTTTGGAAGAATCAATAAGAGAAGAAAAAAAGAAATAATGGAGGATAACAAGGTGCAGGTGCAAAATTGAATGGAGATTGAGAAAAGGAAAGAGGGAAATAGTGATGGCGTAATGCACGATTCTGCACTGCACGCTATTCAAAAAGATTTAGATTCGATCATACCTAAGTAAGTAAGCGGAAGTTTGTAGGGCTTCACACAGTTCCTTGAATGGAGGAGCAGGACTGGAATAAATGGAATTAGTTTATTCACCGCCGTTCCTTTCCTTTCTGAAGTTATGCGAACTGATCGATTGTGGGAATCACTGTGACTGGCAGGATTGAATCGAATCGATTGATGAAAAAAGGAATAGTAGTGGAGCACGTATTTAGCTTGTGAAGGAAGTTGGTTTGCCCCCTAACGGATCGGAATGGCAGATATTTACATAATATGTTATGTTATGTTATGTTCAAAAATTGCTGTGCGAAGCGAGCCAAAGTCATAGTCATGGCAAGTGAGGAGCATTTTATTCAATTACAATAGCTTGTCAACGCGATCGTTAATATTTTAGGTATTCGTGAAAAGTCCATTTAAAATGAGAGAACTGCAATGAAATGAGAGTGTCTTTATGAGATGAGTGTGCAAATGGAATGGAATAATAGCGTTCCATTGTTCTATTATGTAAATCTAAACTTTTGTTTTCGCAACACCTTTCGCTTGTTCTGAGAATATAACAAGCTAAAAAAGCCTCCCTGCTCACTCACTCATTCGTTCACGCCCTTGAAGTGATATTCAAATAGAATAAAAAAACTGTGTTCAAATAGTTGAAATTATGTAAAATATTAATAGGTTCTGCACAGGTCATGCATGCATACACTTATTGAATTTGAATTGTTCCTCTCCATTTAAAAAACAAAGTCATTTTAATTCTATCATGCTTTTCTTTTTTTTTGTGCAAACAGACTTGGATTCAATGTAAATTTGGGGATGAAAGTAAGTAGTGCATAATGTATGTAGATGTTTATAATTTTCAAAGCTGACAGTCAAAAACGCGGGATTTAAGCTTGGTTTGACGGCTTGCCTGTTTGATGTCGTCTTTTGACGATGTCATCAAGGATGAGAATGGGTGTCAAGAATCTCGAGCCATTTCCTCAGACAAGCTTTCCTTTGCCTTGTGACAGCCGACAGCTAAAAAGCATCCGTTTAAGAACTCAATTTAAAACGTGGATTGATCCGGAATGAAAAAATAATAATAAAAGGAGAGTCTTGTCATATCGGTTATGTAAATAAACTGAATATTTACATCGCGTCAATCTGGCTTTAAATACAAATTTCGGTAATTTTTTACAGTTTCAATTTTCTTAGGGGATTTTTTTGACTTAATAGGCTTTATGCTTTATATATTTTCATTGTTGTTATATTTATGTATGTATTCTCAATAAAATAGAAAGAGTGAGAGTTTGTAGGAGTCATTGCTTTCTCCCATCAAGGAAAAAACTTCTGGGCATTTTACATTATCCTTTTGATGCACCTACTTTTGCTGTATAAGATTTTACAGTTCTGCTTCCTCCTACTCCAATGATTATATTGCATTTTCCAAAAGTTTCTAGAAGTACAACACAAACAAACTGAAAACACAAAAACTCGCGTGTTAATTCAAACGTTCAACTGTTTATATGACATAATATATCATCAGCGTCCTTTAAAGTATTTTGTATGACACCAGAAGACATGCATGAATTGGAAATAATGCATGCATATATTTTTTTTGAAAAGCACATGTTTTGAAATACATAACATAAGCCTCGCTTCAGGCTAAAGCTGAGGCCTGCTCTGCTCCCCTCCTCCCTATCTCATCCTCATCCCATTGTAATATCACGCATAACACTATTACTATCTACTACTGCATTCGCAGTGAACTGCAACTGACGACTGCGAAAAAAGGAAGCGGAAACGGAGCATCGCAGTATCTACCAATAGTACTTATGCTCCAAGAGTTTGAGTGTTGGACAAAGAATAAGAAGGAAATAAAACCACCGGAAAAAAATAGACAAAATGCAGAAGAGGAAAGCTATGACTTTTCAGCTAACCTTTTTTTATGACGCTAGTCAGTGATGTGGTAGTAGAAGCAATCTTCATACTATTTATTCGGCATCAGTGACACAGAAAGAAGAAGAATGAAATCTCTTTAGCATGAAAATACTGTAAGTGGTGAATCTGACTGAGTTGAAGGGAGAAAAAAATACATAATTCTGGGGTAGTGGAGTGTGTGTATTCCTGGAGTGGAGCGTATTCTATCCTCACATGGCGCGGCGTGGCATGGCATGGCATGGCAGTGGGCAACTTTATGCGAGTAAACACATTAACATATTTCTTTCGTTTTCCCTAACGCCTATGCCTAACGCTTGCAGAGGGAAAAGAATTGCGGGGGTTACTACTAACTACAACAACTGCAACTGTCGAAGTCTGGCAGGAGGCCTGGGTGTTAAGTTAAGCGACAGTAAAAAATCAAAATAATATCTGAATCCTGGGTCGAACAATTGGGCTGCAGCTGTGCTCAGGAAGATTTATATCCTGAGAACAAAGCAGGAGACGAATTATATTTGTCGAAAAATAATCGCAATCAGAAATTACAAAAGTGAATTGGATGAGGAGATGATGAAATTTCAGGGGAAAGCAAAGAGCCAAGAGCTATTATTGTATTTGATGATGATTCTCTCTCGATAATAAAATAGAAGTAGGACGTAGTAGTACAGTACAGTGTGTACACTACACTGTTCGGAGGGAGAAGGATTTGGAAAAGGCTAGGAGCATCTTCTTCCGGTGCCCACTTTTATCTCCCTGCTGCTTTTTGTCCTCAAGATGATATTATTACAGACTCTGGAGAAGGAATGACTTGTAAATGTTTACTTAAAGTTTATACATTACGTTTAGATGAAAGGATTGGAAAAATCCAGAGAGGAACCTATCGCTTTACGTGATCAAAGTAATGTGAATTGTATTTGTACACACACAGACGGAGACGAAACATCTCAGCAAAGTTTTTTTTATCTTTCGAGCATATTGTATCGGAGAGAAAAGAAGGGAAGAAGACAAGCAGGTTTTAAAATGAGATAAGGAGGGAAAAAGTGAAAAGTATCTGTCTCACTCACTCACAAGGACGCACATACACACATACGACACGATACAATACATATATACATACATAAATATTATGTACGGACCGTACATTATTACATCCAACTCTTGTCGTGTGTCGCCTTTTTTTTCTCTCTCTCTCAGAGCTAAGCCGAAAAGGGAGGAAGCTGCTGCTGGTATAATGCTCCTTCATTCCATGCACAGGGTTGTGTTCCAAGTGAAAGTAAGAGAAAAGGGGAAAAGAAAGCTGTGAATAAAGTATTATCTGAAATCTAAAGTGCCTCCAAGTATAATATGTACATTGTTTGTCATTCCTCAAAAGCGGAATTTTTTTTTCTATGGAGCTTCCTTTTTTACACAATCCCCTCTCCTTCGAGCTGTAGCTGTGCATATAAGCCTTATTATCAACTCCATTTTTTTGCAGAAGGAAGCAAGCAATACTGTAATAAATGATAAACAAGAAGGGAAGAGAAAGAAAGTCGTAAGTACACAAAAGCTTTTACACATCCCTTTTCAAATAATTGCATTCACAGGGGACCGGCGGAAGGAGGACAGGAAGCTTAAAAAATGGAAAAGCTTGAATAGAAAAATAGAGCCGGTTGGCTAGGCTACATACATAGAAGTAGTAGTAGCATGCATGCTCCCATTCACATCATGTGAAAATCGCGAAAAAAAGAAAGAAATTATGTACTAACCTAGATTTAAAAGCGCCAAGCTCCACTTTCATCATCGTCACTGCTCTCTCCTACTACTGCACACATTATAACAGTGCCAATTTCTTCCGGTCTCAGAGAATGAAGATGAATAATATATTCTGGGAAGGAGGAAATAAGCAGGAGGCCAATCCACCTTCAAAGTTGTTTTACATCAATGTCCATGTCCATCTTGTCAACTGCATGTTCCCCCCTATTCCCCGTTTACTTTAATGGAATGAAGAGCTTTTTATGTAGAATGGAGGAAGCAATGATATTGATATTGATATTGGGGAATTTAACGATCCCTCATCGATCCTTCGGAAAAGTTTCTCGACTCAAAAGTATGCTATTTATACGCGTGTTATTTATTATTGTGAATGCAATTTTTTTTACGAAAAAAGTTTTGACGACAAAATTTATGGGAAATTTGAAAACAAAGTTTTGATGAAAACTTCTTTTCTATTGTATTGGGATTGGGGCTCTGTGTTAATATTTTTTTGGTAAGGAAAGGAATTGAATTGAGTCTTGAAAAATCACCTACTTTCTCCATTTCTTTTCAGTTTCCACTCAACAAAGAAAAAAAGTTTTGCCAATGCTGAGCTCAAAATATTAAAAACTGGTTTTCATTCGCGATTTCGTAAATATGATCTGCTCCTGACATATATCTGAATACACTACATGTATTTTTAGAATGTCCCCGTTTTGGGAATGGAGAGATGGACCGTGTTGAGCTCCATTCCCGCCACGCCACACTATTTTCAAAGAAATTTTGCATGAACTCTCCATTAATTATTGAATAGTGCAATGAGGAAAATTAAGTTCTGCCTCCACCCGGAATTCTCGAAGAGAACGAAACAATTAATTTGTTTTCCAATTCAGAATACATAAATGATTTTCATTATTTTCCTTGACTAAGATGAAATGTGATTTGATTTGCTTTGATATTCGAATGAAAAGTAGAATTAAGGACTTTTGAGAGGTCCTAATGTCACTTACTTTTTCCAAAGAAAAGGCTTATGTAAGGTTTGAACACCACCTACACATCAACATTTTGTCTTTCCTCCTTTTTCTGTTCCTGGTCCTGGTTGCACAATGGCATAGGCTAGGCAATACTAATACCATGCGAGATGCGAGGTCCCCCCGAACAGAATTGTCTGTAGTTTTTTCATCATTCATCCAGGATGGGTTGGCTAGCACTTAATTTGTTTCCCTTAGTGTTAATATTAATGGAGTTGATGATGAAAAACACGTTGCTCAAAGCATGACTACTGACTGACTGACTACTTCTAGTCGCTTTGTGAATTGTAAAATAGTTTTGTGTGTGTGAAAGAGAGAAAAAACTCATTTGTAAAGTAAAATATAAGTACTACATGTTTCAAGCACCTATATAGTTTTTGTTTAATAAAACATGAATAACAGCTTCGTCATCGCATCACATCATCAGTATTCCACATTTCACCTACCCTAAAGTTGAGCATGAAGATGAAGCCAGGATTTTTTTCCTTCTGGTAAAAATTCAATTTTTTTCTCTTCTCTTCTTCTCAACATTTTTTCTTCATCTTTCTTTTCCCGATTGTCTGAAAAAAAATTCTTCATCTCTCCTTTGTTAAAACAGAGAGGGGCTTGGCTTGGCTTACTTCAACTACAAAAAAAATTAAAGTTAAAGAAAAACAATGGGAAAGTGTGTAGGAACTGTGATTTTTCCCCTCCACTTGATTCTTTGTCTTGGACTTGGTGGTGGTGTTGGGCGAGATATTTTTTAAAAAGTGGAAACTGCCGACTTCATTATGCAGGCACGACAAGCAGCGCTATGCTAACCAAACCAAACCCAACCCAACCAAACCACTACACACCACATACTCCATTCAAGTCACCTGGACTGAATCGCAATTTCTCTGTTATTTCAAACTACTTAAAAACTGTCAGAATCAGACAGACCCTCTTTGGGTACCCTTGGCCTGTGTAAATTGACTATACATTTAAAAAAAAGATAGTCGTCCTCGTCACCACTCCTCCTCACACAACTACAATGTAATGTACACAATGAATGACTACACCACTATTCACACAAGTCAGACACGTCTTTATTATGCCGCGGCGGTATAATATTTTCCTTTAATGTCACACTTCTTTTGATAAAGTAGGCAGTGGATGATGATGATGATCATGATGATGGTGATCATGATGGCCGCATAAAAAAAATATGGAAGTTGTGACTGAGCGCAATCAGGGTAAAAAGACAGATCTATTTTTTTGAAAAGCGAATAATAATGGTGTGATGATGCAAGGTTGAACAAGCACACAAAAACTCTTTCATAATTTTTTTCACGTAATCCCGCCGCACACATCTCCTCCTCCTCCTCACCCGCACAATGTTTCCCTTTGTCTTTCTCTCCCACCACACCACATTACGTCTTTTTCATGCTGGAGTGAAAATTAGTGAAAAAAAAAGTTGAAAAAAAAACTGATTTATACACGGAAGAGAACATGCCCACTTATTTGGAGAACTTGAAAAAAAATATTATGTCCGGGGAAAAGATGGAGAAAGTCCCTTTACATATTATATGGTATAGTGTGATGATGCTTTGCGTATATTATTTCCCTTCCACAACTATAACTATGAGTAACATATTAAAGATAAACGTCTTGTTTCTGAAGAGATCACAAATTAAAAGTTTTCCCTTAAATCATGCCATTTTCTCCGGAGGAAAATACGAGGAAAAAGGGAAAGCATATGAACATGAACATGAAGTAGACCACCATCGCCACATCTATATCCACCACCACCAATGCATCGTTATCATCATCGTCGTCATTGTGATGGTGCACATGATGGGGATGATGATGATGAAGATCGTCATCACATCACCACCATCGCCATTTCTGTACTCGTCGCACAATAGTCACAACTTTTTTTTCGTTTTACTTCTTTAGAAGTTCATTATAATAGTAAAAAAAGTTTTTTTTAAATGTTCAAATGTAGTTGGACAAAATCTAGTCTTGTTCAAATAGATGTCCCTATAGCATACACTCGCATTAGCGAAAAAAAATATATTTTAGCGAGGCCTCGTTAAAAAACTAACTAAGTAGTGTAGTGGTACATAGTAGTGGCTTGGCAAATGATGATGGAGTTTGTATTGAGTAAATAGGGAAGTAAGTTTTTTGATGTGATGCACATTTCGAGAGAGGAGAAAGGATTTTTTCTAGCTTTCTGAAATGTATGAAAATTACGCCTGGGCCTTGCAAAAATATTCAAGATAAAAATGGGACATGCTGGCTTAGAATGCTAATTAATGGGATCTGTTTGTGTCATTGTGTCCATGCATTCACGTATTTGCCAATTTTCATAGAAATTTAGGTCCTTGGCTTGCAAATAAACTTGCTGAAATTTTATTGATTGGAGAATGCAAAATGAAGCTGGAGAATGAAGGTGCGAATTTCTTTGAAAGAAAGCAGTACCTAGGCAATTGAATTGGATAACCCTCTTGTTTTTACTCGATTGAATTGAAAGTAGTGCAAAAGAGTGAGAACAACGATGTAAAAAATACTCAAACAATTTTTTTTATTTTTCTATTGCTATTGCTATTAAGACATATAGAAACAGGATATTCAAGAAAATAGCACTCAAATACGTTGAAACGAAAATGCAACAAAGCAGTTTTACATTTCCAGAGAGGAACACACACAATTCATTGGAGATAGAATGGGAATGTGACAGATTAACAACTTCACAGCTTCCTCGAACATTTATCACTGTCTCAGTTTAAATATGAGTGGGTTTAAGAACTATACCGTTGCGTTGATAGTCTTTCCTTGCTTCTATAACAAAAATTTCTCGCAGAAGTGGGCCTCTCCCTCAAAAACAAGCACAGTCTGACTGTCACGTTGTGACATACCGATATTCATGATGACATGAATGAATGTTGTGAAACGACACGTCATCCAACCTAGCCTATCATCAGATAGCTCCTTTCGCTCTGATGAGAAAATAATCTTCAAAGAAGGAACTTTCCTTTCCTAGCCTTTTAAATTGAATGGTTCCGAACCGCAAAATTAGAATTTTTTTTCAAGAGAGAACTACTTGCGTTTTTTTTAAATACCTAGTTGCACTATATAGTATATATGTACCATACAAATCCATTCTCTCGTTACTTTTGATCGACTCCCATTAATCTTGATTTGTGCGTTTGTTTGCTTTGCCGCAAGCAGAAGGTTAAACTGTGCTCCCGCCATGTGACTATGTGTGTGTGTGCCTCAGTCTGAGACTGAGTAGGTAATTCTACCATTCTTCTGCTTCCCCACTTCCGTTTTATTTTCTCCATTGCATTGCATCGCAATTGCTTGAATTCTATTTTATTTTGAGAGAGTGAAAGCTTAAAAGTTTGCTCTCTCTCTCACTCACTCGCTGTAAATGAGCATTTTTCAAATATTCTCAGTCAGTGGCAATCCCCCCACCATACATTTTTCCTCCTCAGGAGAGAAAAAAAATATGGATCTATGTATTCTCGAGAATAAAGAATCAGAAGAAAAAAAGGGTTAGAGAATGAGTAAGTAAGTAAAGTGTGACTGACTGGCCTGAGTTCGGCATCGGCAAGGCCGAAAGAAACACAGGAGGACGCACATGAAGAAGAAAAAAAACTTTTTTTCTTTATATTTTTTTCTGAAGCGAAACGTATGTGAGCCAGCTAGTGAAGAATGAGTGATGACTGCTGGCTCTACTCATTTGTCCATGTCCAAAGAGAAAATCTTTCCTGCTGCTTTCTCCTATGAAGTCGTCGGAGTACTTACTTATTTTATTGCCGCGTGGTGGTAGAATGCTTGTAGAAGTACACACATCACCGCAACATATTTTTTTTCCTGGAGAACATGCTTACACGAGGAAAAATGTAGTATAAACATGACATCACAGCTCCCTTTCTTTTGCTGTGCCGTCGTCGTCATCATCATCATCATCAACATGAACAACAAGAGCAGCGTCTCCATTCTCCATATTATTCCAGTGCGATTGCGATACAGAAAAAAAATATTTTGTGAGGAAAATGAAAGGGATGAATGAATGGATGGATGGAAGGATGGATAATATTCTATATAGCTATAGCTATTGGCATTGGTATATGTAGTTGTGTGGTAGTCGTAGTTGTGGGTCTGGTGGGATTTTCTCAATTGTTCAAAAATAATAGCAATAATAACGCTCACACATCACAACACATCAAATCATGCAGAGAGAAAAAGGAAGAAGAAGAAGAAGCGAGGAGGAGTGAGTGGAGGGGTCTTCAAGTAGAAACAAGAGCGCCCGGCATATTTCCTTTCGCCAGAGAAATATATATAAAGGGAATATAATATGGACGATTTATTTCAAGTGCTACAACTACTCCTACTTCTACATTCGTCAACAACAGGGATAAATGTGCTGCTTGCTGCTAGCTGTAGTGCTGCTACTACTACTGCTGTGCCTCCTCAAATAAATTCGAGAATTATGCCATTATTATTGTTCATATGCAATTTTTTTCTCGCAAAATCTTCTTTGGTGGTGTGGTGAAGCTTGGCAGGAGCAATATATTTTTTGGGAGAAATCAATAGATCTTTTTCTCCTCATTTCAAAAAAAAATCAATTTTATGCGGGGAAAATTTGGGTTTGGAGGGTGGTGGTGGTAGTAGGAGGATGCGGATTTTAAGTGATTTCCCTCTTGATTTCTCTCAACTTCACACAGGAATCCATCTCTTCTCTTGCCAAACGCTGTACTTGTAGAATGCATGATGATAACGCAGACATATTTAAATATATTTATTTTCACAGATTTCTAAATGTCAAAATATAATTCATCTGCCAGGATTTTGAATAGGATAATCTCTTTAAATTAAGCAGAGTATGTGCAATATCGTGTGGTTCACGTTCACATGATCCCATAACGCGAAAGACAATAACTTTCTCCTTTTAAATTATATTCTTTTGGAATTTTCATTTCAAAACAGTTTACTTACATGCCCGGCTCCATGTTTCATTATTATTTTTTTCTGCACATTGTTTCATGCATTATGCAATGTTATTCAGAGCCTGCTCAACATTAATTCATCCATCCATCCACAATCCACCGTATTTCTAAAATGGTACAAGAGGAGCGAAGAGAAAAAAAAAGCAATAAGGGGAAGAGCAAGATATTTTTTCCCTGCTTCTCGAGGAAAGTTTCAAAAGAGAAACTACCTTGACGCAATAATAACACCTATTTATTACAAGTTGAAGAGGCAATCTTTACGACACAAGAGAAGACGAGGAGTGAGTGAGTGAGCTGGATGAGGACGAGGAAAGTTTTAATATAGTAATAATAACAATAATCATTCTATTTCCATAATATGATAAAAGTTTTGAAGAAAAGCCGTGTGATTATCTCTCCCTCTTCTCTGATGTATTCTTTTCTGCTAACATCAGCACATTATTGCTAATGCCAAAGCGGAGAGCCATGCTATGCCTTATATTTCCATCATCATCTTCATCGTCATCATGATCATGATCATCATCATCTCTTGCACCATATTCACCCAGATTTTTCATAGGTACGTACGGTGGAAGGACAGTCTTTTTTATTGCTGAGCACTAGAGCAGAGGGAAAAGGGATAAAGGAATAAGGGAGGAGGAGGAAAAAGTTGACTCATCTTGCTCCAGAAATTAGCCAGCCGATTTTGTTCATCGGTAGCTGGAAGTCGCGGCAGCATCTGCGATGCAATAAATAGAATGGCGAAAGCTCGGGATGGAAGGAAGTGAAACTGTTTGTCTGCATAAGTATAAAGATCAGAGAAGGAAGAGAGGAATTGATGACGATGATGATGGCGATGGTGATTCTGCAGCGTTTTTTCGGATGGTTATGCGAGCACTTTTGACTGATTCTCTAAAGTTATGACTTTCTTGGCACAGTTACCTTCCCTCATAAATGTAGGGAAAATGGAGAAGTAAAAGTTGGAGATTGAAGCGTTCTTGACACTCGGCTTTAAGGGTTTATTTGATTGCTCTTGGTAAAAACTGAAAAGCATAAAAAAAAGTTTTTTTCTTTGCGGAGTAAGCTTCACCTTGCTACGAAAATATCTACAGTGTTTGTAGCCGTAATACGTGCTTTGTATTCCCATTTGGATGAGAAAAAAGAATTTCCACAAGTTTTGTGCTCTTGCAGTAGTCTCAGTAGTAGTGGTAGTAGTGGATTGGATTGGAGGGCAAAAAAAATTCTACCTTTTTCGAGTTAAATCAAGAGAAATTTCTCAGTTTTTGGAATGATGACGGTGCAAAATGTGCAGCAGAGCGGGGACTGACAGAAAAGTATAAATTTTTTGCGAAGACGAAGAGGACGCCTGATTTTGTTTTAATTTTGGATGGAAGAAAGAGTAAAACGTGGTTGGTATTTGGGACT
Source organism: Seira ritae (assembly GCA_027744415.1). Lineage (NCBI taxonomy): Eukaryota > Metazoa > Arthropoda > Collembola > Entomobryomorpha > Entomobryidae > Seira > Seira ritae. The sequence continues at coordinate 25,261 of JAHZNI010000245.1, forward strand.
CACAATCCAATCATTTTTATTTCTTTGGATTTGTAAACTTGACAGCAATTAAAGTCGCTTAGATTGTTGACTTTCACGGGAAAACGAGAGCATCCGACAAGATGAATCTTTCGGTCAAACTTGAAGGGGAAAGAGGGGGAAAATGTAATCCAGAGAGGTAGCATATATATTTGTAGTAGGCACAATCAGCAATTTCCTCTTTTTTTCCTCAATACGTTCCGCCAACAAAGGGAATTTACTCGTTTTTGCTGAATTAAACTTCATCAATAATTTCTGTGGACATTTTCCCACAATTAAAGTCACAAAAGGAAGGGATGGGGACTAGAGTTGAGTTAACTCGATCGGATGGAAGAAAGGAAGTTTCTCTAGAGGGAAATGCTTGCTCTATCACTTCCTTTTTCCAATAACAATCTTCTTCCGCCAGATAGATTCCAGTCTAGTGCAGTATTCTCCTCGAAAAAAAAATCTCGACAAAAAAATTCCTTCTGCTTAATGAGAGATATCTAAAGCATCAGAGGGAAGGAGCAGCAGCAGCATCGGAAGGACGTGGGGAGCGGAGTGGATTAAAATTAAAGATGGGTAATGACAAAAAAACCTCCTCGTTCATTATTTTTCGCTGTTGGATTAACCCATCTGGATATCATTAGTACCTGTGGCTTCTCCACACACAAAAAAAGTGAACAATCTTTTCCTTTTCGAGAAGAAACGCAACAACTCTGCAGTCAGATTGGTAGTTTGGAGGTAGTGGTTCGTCGTCGGCTCGGCTTGCAACGCAACCTTGTTACCATTATTAGCTTCCTTTTCCTTCTCGATTTCCCCCTAATATCTCATTAGGCCCCGTGCAGTGCACTGTAGTACATACATAGGTAGGCAGGCACATGGCTCAGTCAGACACTGTCTCAGTCTCAGTCAGTTGGAGAAGGTAGAGGAAAAAGTCAAGCTTTGCTTGAACCAGAAAAAAAACCCTTTGGTCGTGGTTAAGTACTACCTACTTCGTCGTTTCCTTTCTCTGTCTTCCCAGTCAAGTCGAGTCGAGACCAAACCAAGAAGGCTTCTAGAGTTTCCTTCTCCATTATTATTGTCTAAAACTTCATCTCAAATTTTTTTTTGTTAGGCTTGGCTTGAGCCATAGCATCACAAGACTATAAACATGACATGGCGTGACATTTTGTCTTTCGTGGCATGATGGCATGGCATGGCGTGGTGGTGATCACGAGAGGGAAAAAAACTCATCTTACTTACTTATTCCTTTCGCAATGAAAATGTCGCGATGCGATGCACTCCATCCAAAAAAAATTGTTCGCCTCATCATGCAACGAACTCCAGCCCTTTCTCCCAGCGAGGGACAAGGCTTTACCACTGAGATTTGCTTTCTATTTTTTTTTATTTCTGTCATGCTATCTATGTACTTCATACAAGGAAAAGTAAAAGTACAGATATAGTATTTTTTCATCTAAATACTGATTTCTCTTATATTTTCGTGCAGATAACGATCATGTCAACACGACAAGCAAGCTTCACACACTTCTGGTCAGCCCGTCTTAAGATGATGATGATATGGAATTGAGATGGAATCGAGACAACGCTCTCCCTATCTGTGATGAGGTGAAGATGATGAAATCAAATCACACATCGTCACTTCCTATTGCCATCTCGAAGTAGTATTTCATTTCCGTGAGCTAGAAAAAAAATAATAATTACGAGTTGGGAGTTTGAAGTGTGCCTGTACATGTACGAGCGACGAGCCCTGAACTCAAATCAACATCAACAACACAACAGTTTCAAATATAAAAGAGGATCCGTGATGATGTGAACACAGGGAGGAGAGTAGATGTTTTCAAGAATCAACTAATGAGAAACATTGACCGACTTTTTAAAGTGTCCTTTGAGTGTGGACAAGTTTTCAAGCCTTAAGTGCGACGACAGACAAGCAGCAGCAACGACAACGACAACGTTCATAAATAATGCTGCGCTTTGTGCAGTAGACTAATACTTGACTAGGAGGAGGAGGAGGAAATAAAAAAAATTTGAAGAGTTTCCATTCATTTTTTTCGCGTGTGCTACATATATATAGATGACAATGACAAGGATAGAACATGTACTATCTACATTCGAGAGATTTTTTCTGCAATGAATGCTTTATGATTCTCCACGTCCTAGTCCTAGTCCTGCAAGGTTATCAAAGAGGAGCTATACGAGCTGCAAAAGTACTTCGTACTGAAAGTCAAATGTAATAGAAGAAACTCGTGTGCAGAAAAAAAATCTGAAACTTTGTATTATTTTCCCAGACTATAGAAAAAGGATCGAAATTTCTCGTTCCATTTTCGGAGAGAATGAGTGAAAAAAGTGGTTTCTGGGATTTTATCTGATCTCTCTGTTTCTGTCTATCTCTCTCTCTCTTTCATTCCTCCTCTTATGTATTTATTTTGGATTCCACCAACAACTTTTACGGTTATTGCTTAGTCATCAAAAGCTTCCCTTCCGTTTATCAAGACAACAAACAAAAAAAAACGCAAAAGATGAGATAACCTCAAAGCGAAAAAAAATCAAATGAATGTCAGGACGAGAAGAAGGAGAAAGCAGAAAAATGAGAAGAAAAATTGTACATAGGCACCGGCTTTAAGTGAGATTTTCTCTGAGTAGTAGTCTCACTCTCACAGTCTCGCAACAATTCTCGGAGAGATATAAAGAAAGAAAGAAAGGAAAAAATGCTGCTGGCATGGCACAACGCTGCTGCTATTATCGTTGGCTCTGTAAATATGAGAATCCGGACGCATTTCGTGAGATCAGAAAAAGTGAAAGAAACAAGCCATTTTGGAATCTGTCATCATCACCAGCAACAGCTACTACATCCCATCCAATCCAAATCCAAGTCATGATCATCATCAAGAGCAGAGCAACTTTGCCGAGGAAACCTCAGTAGTAGTCGTTGCAGAAACAAGAAACAGCAGCAGCGGCAGCTTAGGCAAGCTGAAGCTGAAACACATATATTTGTCGTTTACACCTTTTTTTCCTAGAGATCCACAATCCAGATTAAAGAGAAAGGAGTAGTATTAGTATTAGTAGTCGCAGTAAGTAGTGAAAGCGTTGTCTAGATAAAAAACGATCTGAATCTGATCTGATGTCAACAAGATGGGAAATGTACAAATATTGGGACGGGGGATGTTTAGTATTTGATTAAATAATACTTACCTACATAACGAGCTCAGATTAATCCATTGATAATGCCATTGTCAATTGTATTGTACGGGGATAGTATGAACAGAATCAAGAGAGAGATGTTCGTGTGTAGCTAATTGAAAATAATGGAAAACCCTTTCGTAGTATTCCTCAAAACACTGCTGCTCTGGATTCCGAGGAGTAGCCAGTCTACATTTCGAACGTCTGACTATTCCCGTCAGTCAACAACAAGTAGCACCCTCAACGGCGGTGGTAGTGGTGGCGGCGTCTCTGTCGTCTCCATATCCAACTTTCCCTCGATCAAGTCGATAAGGAAATGTGAGAGTGTTTGTCGCCACAAGAGAACCACCACGACCACCAATGGTAAGAAATGGAGTGTAGGCGTGGGAAGCAAGAGCACCGGGGGGTGTCCGAGCTACTGGGGTAATTGCTGTGGCGAGAGTGATGATGAGGATAGTGATGAAATGAGTCGACAAAGCCGGACTTATGGTGGTGGTGGTGGTGGTGATGGTGGGGGCTTTGTACTTAGTGAAATGAATGGGAGAGTGAGGACAAGAATGCCAGCCAGTTCGTTTTACTCGTGCTACCATTTCCTCGTCGTGCTTGCCCTGCTAGGGATGTGCCAAGTTTCCGAAGAGTGTCCCGCCGTTTGTGAGTGCAAGTGGAAGAGTGGAAAAGAAAGTGTGATTTGTGCCAATTCGAAAACGAAGCTTACGGAAATTCCCACAGGGCTGGATCCTGGAACTCAAGTAAGTCGCTAGATAATTACTTTAAAGCCAATATAAGTAAGAGGATAATGTCACAGATCAATTAGAGCAGTCCTCATTAAGATTACATGTGTACTTATACTTTGAAGCTTTCCAATTTGATTGAAGTAATCTTGGATAAGTACTTATGCCTAGAGAAAGCAATGCCAATAAGCCACGGATCAAAAGGGAATGATGTTGACATATCTTTTGCAATTTAATAATGACGAGATAATGTTTGTTTTTCTCATTGATCAGATCAACTTACAACTTCCGCGATCTTGTTTAGAATGATTGTTTAAGGCGGATTTTGATACCGAAAGAGTTAACGACTTTTGTTTTCCTCCTACTTGTCGGCTTCAATTTTGTCATCGAAACAAATAAATTGCAATCTTCAAAGTCGAAATACGCTTTTAATTTGACAAATTGAAAAGGATTTTTGATCGTAGAAAGCCTAAGCTAGCAAAACCAATTTATCTAAGCATTATTATCCCTTCCAGAATTATTTTCCAAAAGTAAATGTTATGTCTGTCTGGCTCATTTAATTTTAATCCTCAGAAAATTAATCCCTTCTTTTGCCATTCAGCGACTGCAAAATGATGATTTTTTAGACTTGATGATGTTCAGAGGAAAAATAACGCGAGAGTAAAGTTGCTTTAATGAAGATTTTTTTGATTAACATTGCCTGATTTTGTTTGCGCACAGGTACTGGATTTATCAGGGAACTCGATAAAAACATTGCCAGCAAATGTCTTCCTCACATTGAACCTATTAAACTTGCAAAAAATCTATTTATCCGACTGCTCCCTGAAATCACTGGATAGACTAGCATTTGCCAAACTGAAGAACTTGGTGGAACTGGATTTGAGTGGAAATCGCCAAGAGTTCGTTCCAAGTCATGCGTTCAGTCAAATTCTCGAATTGAGGGAGCTAAAAATGAACCAGAATCCTATTTCTAGAATTTCGAACGATGCATTTGTTGACTTACCTCGTCTTGTAAGACTTGAAATGTCGGGGTGCCGCATTGGGACCATCGAAATTTGGGCCTTCCGTGGACTGCCTGCCCTGGAGTGGCTCCGTTTGGATAATAACCGACTATTCACCGTCCAGGTAAAATCCCTAAACTAATTAGTTCATGATGCTCTTTAGCTCATCTAATAAAGTTACTCTTTATACTCAATCCTCATTCCAGCATATAAAAAACTCGTTAAGTCAGGGTATTTAGTAAAAAGGATCTCGTAAAGGGGTCCGTAATTTTTGATGAAAATCGGTTGATAAGAAAATGCTAAGTAGAAAATCGCCATTACATTCCCATGAAAATTAAAGCATTTAAACAAAGGGAGCCAACAACTTCTTAGAATGACTACGTGAAACCTCAGGCATAATTATCTTCTCTTGAGTAACTTTTTCAATATCAAAATAGTTAAAGGTATGCAGTGGTCGAATAAGTTAATCAAATGTTGCCACTAAGTTGCATACTAACCGACATTAATATAGCATATTATGTATTTATATATTTTGAAACTTCGGTTGTGTTCAAAAGTTAACGCCGGACGGACGGACAGATCCACTAAAAAGGAAAACGTATAAGTATCCCGCTAAATATCATGAGTTTAATTTTAGAAGCTTTGTGTACCCAAAATACCTGTTTGTTGCTGCATGTTCACGAAAAGGGTTTTTATTACTAAGCTTATAATACCATTTATTTGGACTCATTCAGTTGGAGATAAATGTAAGTATATTTACAAAACAGACACCCAAGTTAATTAACAATATGTCAAGTCTAGCCAAGTCAATTAATAATAAATTACTACATTAAAGCTACAGTATAGTCATGGTTGAGCAAACTTAAAAACTATGGGATTTTCATGGCCTGCGTGGGAGGCAGGCTCTCCTCTGGAAAGCACGAGGAAATGACATCCCCGAAGAAATGAGGGTAAAGCGGCACTAGATCAACATCCTTCTCTGTACTTCCATCAACGAGCCATCCACAAAGCATGACAGTCTCCGACCAGAAATAAACCCCGAGGACAATGGACGGCATATTCGTGTGGTATATCATGGGATCCGTGTTGACCCAGTAGATGAGGGATATTAATGAGGTGAATTGAGGAATTAAGAAAAACAAGGAGGATACCTTGGCCGCCAGTTTGCCGCAATGTGGCAATAAACATATCCATAAGGGAATCTCATGCACTGCAATCATTATCACGGATGCTCCAATAGTTGCCTCGATCTTCCACTCTGGGAAACGCATTCTCGCCGTGACAACCAGAATGGCGAACGTGACAAGCCAAATGATTTTGGCTGACCAGAGGTAGCAAAACCTCAAGTATTTCTCCGTGCCCTCCCCGAACCGATCCTTTTTGCTGAGACAGTCGTAGTGGAAACGTGAGAAGGTGATTGAAAAGGAGAGGATAAATATCCCGAAGAGTGTGTACAGCCCAATGAGTGATGGGATGGAGTTGGGGTCTTCGAGGAGCACGCAGAGATGGAACACGGCGAGCGGAAAGCAGAGAGTCAAGCTTTCAATGAGAAAGGTGGGTGCTGAGCCAGTTCTCCACTCCTCAGAGCATGGGGGTGGGGAGGGTCCAGATGAGCGTGTGAGGTCCTTTGTTTTCCTTGTTGCACCTGGGAAATTGGCACACTGTCCAGGATGATCATCTTTACTGCTGCTGTTGCTGGCGTCAGTGCCAAGAGCGTTTCTATTCAGTTGTGTTGCCTTGTCCAAAACACTGGAAATGAAGTAGAATGCGGAGAGTATAGCGGGGATGAGGCAAGGCACTGCAGCAACCAGCCAAGCAAACTTCGAACAACTCCATAAATTCCTCCGAGCGCTTGCACTCGCTCTCGTTGTGAAGAAGCACATTGCCGTAATTGAACCACTCACGAGGATGATTACTAAAGTGGAGACGGCGACTTCGAAATAGTCCAAGTGGAAGTACCAGTAGCTGAGAGCACAACTCCACAAAAGATTAAAGATGACCAGGAGCAAAGTGAGGGAAGCCGTCTTCACGTTGCCCTCGTCCTGATTGGAGTACACGTAGTAGTATTGCTTCCGCGGTAGGTAAACATCACTATTGAAATCCTCTTTCTCTTCGTCTGCGGCCGTCGTCGTGGAGGAGCTTGATTGACAGGTTGCGGTGGTTGTTGCAGAGCCAGAACCACTACCACCACCAGCACCACTAGTATTCCTTGACTCCACTTGAATCCCTTGCAGGAGAAGTTGCCTTTTTTCTCCTCCGTCCTCATCATGATTATGGCTATCCTCCCCGTCCTCCTCCTGATTTTCCACGATCACGAGCTCCACATCCTTATCCTTCACCGCAGTCATGGTCATAGCTGGAGTAGTTGTTGTAGTAGTAGTAGTAGTAGAAGCAGTCACTCCATTTTCTTCCTCGCTTTTATCAAGCAATTCTCGCCAAGTCGGTTCTCCTCCTTCCTTGTCCCTTTTGCGTGACATGTTTCCGGATGGATTTTTTTTTCTGGGTTCAGGTTGAGATTCCCTTTTTCCTGATTACGTACGTACGTTCGTTCAGTTCAACCAAAAAAACAGAGAAAAATGCTGATAGATTTTTGGCGCAAATTCTAGTTTTCTAGTAATAGTAGCTGCTTCGTGAAAGCAAAAAAAATAATGTAATGCACGTATGAATCTATACCTTTTTTGCTCTTTCCTTTATTTTAGTTGAATGGGACGAAGGGTAACGAAAAAAATCTGCAATCACAATCAGGATACGAAATAAATTAAGGAGGTGATGATAAAAGTGCTTGGCCAATCGTGTTCCTTCTTTCAAGAGTCTTCTAGACTGTAGACGCTTTTGTTCCTTTAGAGCAGTCCTAAAATATATTTTCCCAAAATAATGTCTGCCACGCCACCACCAGCACAACACGAAAATATTTTAGAATGTCTGAGTGGAACAGGATAATGATGATGATAATGTTTTTCTATTTTAACGACACTATTTTTACTCTTTCCATTTCTTGGAATCCGATATTGAAAATATTAATTCCATTTTCTTCGTTCAGTCAAATATGTAAGTGCAGTGAGCACAATTTCATGAGAGCGTGTGACTGTGTCACTCTTCTGTAATGCAAGTTAGTAAAATTAATGCGAGAAAAAATGCGTGTTCCCGACTGACTCCAGCCTGAAAAAAAATCAAACTTTTGCCATTGACTTCTTCCTCCTCCTGCTGCATATTTTGTAACACAAGAAGTTTATCAGTTTAGGGAGTACAAGGTTACTCACAGCATGAAACACTTTTTTTCGTTAGTCATCCTCATCATCATCATCCGTCCATATTCCAATCAAATTCATTCTCTTCCAGTTAAGTTACCAAAACATCATCTGGTGGTGGTGATCCATTGTCCTCTTGTCATTACAAAATAGGCACGATCATCATTATTATCATCATCATGCTCAACATCATTCACATTTTTTTGCTAAAAACACGGTGCATGTCCAGACCAGTTCAATTCAATTAGCCGCAATTACGTTCAATTTATCGGGTCTATTATCACTTTATCACCAATTAATCATATCATAAAGGTTTGGGACATGAACATGTCCCAAAACATGTAAGTTAACAGCAACCTTTACGATAACGTGTTCGGATCGTTCCAAGCCGTGTGTTTTGTACATAAAGTACATTTTATATATGACCCTCAAGGAAAATATGCGTAATTTTGCGGAGAAATGAAATGACCACTTCACTCAAGTATTGTGCAAGAGAACATGAGCGAATATTTGTGAAAGAGGGTAATTGTTAAGTTGTAATTTTATCATACTTATTTTGGATTTTGAAAGCATTTAATTCACAGAATGCTTAAAGGGGCAGTGGAACAAAAGGAAAGCTTTTTTATTGAAATGGCCATATACTTACATTTGGTTACATCAATTTTGCATACTTTTTACTTTATACTTAATTACAGATACACTCTTCCTTTTTCATTATTAATTCAAAAGTAATGTTGGCTTAATTTTTAGTTTGGATTACTTTATGATATGAATATTGCCAAACTAATCTTATTAGTTTCGTTATGGACGATATGACTTGGACGCATCCTAACTTTGCATGTTCTTCATGTTTCTCTCTGTAGCAACGGCAACCGCATTATCATTCTTCTCGGCAGTTGTAGTAAGTTGCATTAGTAGTACTAAACATCCCACTTCTGTCTATCTTATCTCGAATGCTTGTTCTTCTCCTCTCATCTCATCATAACATAATGAATTGGTTTTAAGGATGCATTTACACGACACCCTTTTTAAAAAGTTCTACCTCTGTGTATTTACTAGCACAGGCTCTTTAGTAGCAAGCATCCCCAAATCCTAAAGAAAATGTTCGTAGAGACTTGACTGGTGACTACAAAATGAATGGAGAATTGGAATAAAGAATGAAGAAAAAATGTGTGTGTCTGTAGTCAGGCCACATACACTAAGCAAATTCAATTGAATCTCACCAAAACGTTCATGCGTTTTGCACGCACATGATTATCATCGAAATTCAGCTCACATCTCATTTCCCCTTTTTTCGCTGGATATTCCTCTCTCATCCCCCAGCAACTCAAGTCAAGTGAACTGCATAAGATCCGGTGGAATCTATAGGTTCTCTCTCTCTCTCTTTATGCATGCGATAAGGCTCTCTCTCCTTTTTAGGAAGAAAGAAATAATACTTATGTATGTGTTTTGTCTCTCTCTCTCTTTGGGTATGTTATGATATGGCATGTCATCATAAAGAAATGGTCAGATATTACCGTATTAGGGTAATGTCAGGAATGGTTATTAATGTAAGTGCGCATCTCCCGTGGAAAGGTGTTCCTCCAAAATCTCTCGTTTTTATACATTGGAATGGTGTCGAAATGCGCCATTACCATATCGAACAAAAAAAAATATTATTCCTTTTTTGGAGGAAAAGGTCTGGAAAAAAAAAGATGGAATGGTATGATAGACTATTATTATGCTGGACTCTGGCTTGGTGTTGGAAAGGCTTCGTCCATCATTGAATCGGCACACAAAACTTTAGGAAAAATCAAGAGAATACATACATACATACATATCAACTTGGTGATACATAATATAGTGATGGTGATGATGATAGAAAAAGGATTCTTGGCTGTTCTTCATTGCACGATTACTTTCCATATCTCTTCCGTTTATGCTTCCTGTTTCTTCTGTGGGGAAGGTCGGAGTTGGTCAGCATTCAAATTCAGAGCGAGGAGCCGCAGATTTCGGAATATATATTTTTTCGCGAATAGGAATCAGAAAGTCGTCGCTCTGCGTTCGTTTTAGAATATTCTGCTCAGACGTTCTTCTAGACCAGGATGACAATTGAATTTTGAAAGGGTAGCTTATCAGGTGAAAATCTTTTCCGGAAATATAAAAAGGGTGAGAAGTGAGAGCTTCGACTTTGGTTGGGCTCATCATTGATTCTCTCTGCCGTGCCGTGCATACATGTGAAAGTAGCAACTGCAGAAGAAAGGATAAAATCCTGAGAATAGAAATACTATTCCTGAACCTTTCTTTAGAGAACAGATGAATAATCTCCTTTTCACTCATCTCTTGACAAATAATCGGTAGAAAGCAATGTCGGAGCCGGAGTCGAAGAGAGAAAATGCACTGTCAAAGTCAAAAAGGCAATCCTTGTCTGAGAGGAGAATATTAGACGACAACAAACATGACATTGTCTGCTGAACTCTTAAAACATTAATGCTTTTTCCGGAAGGGTGACATTCCTTTTGAGTAGAGATAAAGAAGTTCATATTTCTCGCAGTCGCTTTTAATGTTTCTTTTGAGATTCGAGAGGAGAGGCAGATCTCGGAGAATTGAACATCAATAGAACAATTTGAAATTCTTGAAATTTACAATTTAATCAATGAACACATATTCTTTCTAACTTTTAGAGAGCAAGAGAGCTAACTTTTGTGCTTTTTGGAGATAAAACTTCGGGATTGCCAAATGGTGTAACTCTTCGCAGTCAGTTTGAACTTGAGCGTTTTTGCACTGTTCAAGGGCAAGTTCGGGAATTCGAAATTGAAGGAGCCTGTTTGGTACTTTGCTACACGCATAAAATCGATGATATTCTAACAAAAGGACATAATAACAATATGCGAGTGACAAAAGTGTGATTTAAAATCAGGCGAATGCCTACTTTAGCTAAATTCAACAATTGTTTCAGGCATTACTAATCATAGCAAGAATTGGTTAAAACGAGAAAAAAAATCTAAAAATGAATTCATTCACAGAAAACTAACAGCGATGAATTCTTCATCAAGTGCTCCACGAATTCATATTTGTAAATTTTAGGATTGCACATGATTTGGAATTGAGCAAGCACGCTCTCCTCTCCCGATGACAATGATAAACTCACACGAGCAAAAAAATGAATGTCTGATTGGGATTGAGAGCAAGAGGAAAATTTGCCATTAGGGAATTGCTAATCTGGCGACGATACATTACATACTCGCACACTTTCCCCATTTGTCTATTCAGCTTCTCTACGGATACGGGTGCGTTAATGAAAAAAATGGGGAAAATCAGAATGTTAGCACCTCTTCCGCACATTTTGGCGAGCGATATAAATAATTCCAGGAGGAATAGAAAGGCTGGAAAATTGAACGCACACAAATTATCTACGAAAGTACTACAGCTCTGGCATGGCATGAGAGATTAAGATTTCCGAGAGCGAGCAGCAGCAGCAGCAGAGTAAAGGAGACAAAAAAAGAACCTTTTCCTTGAAGCTAATGGGGAAGTGGTGTAATGAATAAAGAATTCGAGAGAAAAAAAATTCTTTAGGTAATATGCATGGGGTATGCGCTTAATGGCAGTGTAGAATGGCTAAATGGCATGTAGACTAAATGGCAGGGTACAATTAAATCGGAATA
>JAHZNI010000246.1:0-11252 GCA_027744415.1 Seira ritae
AGTATTCAAAAAATCAAATTTTGTTTATTTTTGTAAAATTATGCATAATTGAAATACATAGATTGATCAGTATTCTTACATTTATGATTGGTCAAGATTTTCCGTATTTTCTTCGAGCATTGAAATCAATTCAATGCTAATATTATGTATCTAGTTGAACTCTTACGAAGCTGGCTATCATGTAATTTCCAACTAATGTTAACACTTGTATTTACAACTAACGTGAAAATTATTGTTCTTAAAAATATTTCGATGTTTTGAGATAATTTCAACATAGTTCGACTCCCATTGTTAATGTCAATGTCTATGATGTAAGCTATCTATTTTTCATTCTTTAACACACTTCCTAAAATATCTGTAAAATAAAAATACGCTCACAATAAATCATTGATTTACTTCAGATTCAAGTTGTCCAACTTAAATTATTTGACAGCGACTCCATTCTGCATGCAATATTATGACATCGAAAACAGACATGTTTAGCCGCAAAATCAAAGTTTACCTTTGGATAAGTAAGTAGGATTTAATATTATCGCATCAACTTAGCATTGAAAAGATCATACCAATCGTAATCAATGAAGCGAACAGTTAAGAAACAAATCTTAATCATAATGAGCTTCATCATTCATAAATATTTTAAAGAGCCACTTTAGACCGTCTATACTTTTTCGCAAGAGCATCGTAATAAATAATTCAACTTTTTTGGGTCTTGTTGATGGATTTTGGCTTTAAATTAAAAGAACGAAAAGCTAAGATCTCTAATTTCATTTCATGAACATCCATGACTGGAGTGAATTTGACTATTCATCGCACCACAATTATTCTACATATAAATACCGTTAATCAATAAGCCCAGATAAGAAACGTTATTTGGCGTAGGAGAAAAGCGCGTGTGCTATCTCTTCCGTTCAACTTTAGCTGCTTTCTTTTTCGCCTTTTCCTTGCGATCTTGCGCTTGTTGTTTTTGTTTAGTCCTGTTGGAAAATATAATTTTAATTCTAATTAACACCTTCTAAATCATAGGCTGCGTCGCCGGGGGACGCAAGGGACGAACCCCCCCCCTGAAATTTTCATTTTACATTACGGGATAGAACCTCTTATACATTGTAAGATAGGACTATCCCCTGCTAATCCCCTACTGCGACGCAGTTACTGTTCTAAATTGAAGCACATTTTTCAAGTTTTATAAATATTTTATCTAGATGCTGCAAACCTGTCCTCCTTATCACGCTCCCGTTTTTTCGCAGCATCCGCCTTTTCCTTTTCTCTCTTATCCTTAATTTCATTTAGCACGCGCTCCGCATTTGTGTTACGCTCTAAATTTGATTTCGAACCACCTTCTCCTCCACCTCTCGGTACCGCAGCAGAAACAGTTCTACCCTCCCTTGATTCTTCGTCATCACTATCATCCTTTGGAATAAATTAAATATAAAACAAAATTGTGTAGTAATTTCAAAAACAGCATGCAATATAGGGTATTTGAATAAGTAAATTCTTGCTCACATCTCTGTAATTATTCAAAATTGCAGCCCGTAAATCTTTATCCGGGACTTGATTGTGGTTTTTGCCACCTTTCCTAGCAGAATCATTAGCATCGGAAACTTCGTCACTTAATTTCATAATATTTTCGAATTTCGACTTCAGATCATCCCCTGCAGCTCCTTCTTCTGTTTCAGCTTTTGCGTTATTATGCTGGTCCCATTTTAAGAGGATCTCTTTCCTGAACTCCTCGACATCCAATGTGCCATCCTGGACAGAAAAATTTAAAATGATCATTTTTTGACATCGATGACACGTCACAGTACATAGTTTTTTTTAAAACTCACAGCCAATTCGGCAAGTATTCCGTCGAGAGCCTCAACTTTTTCTTCAGTGGATTCATCTCCTTCAACAATGCTCTTCACATACGGTGCAAATACTGCCTCGTCTGTGTTGAGCGCTCTGAAGCGTTCAGAAATCCATGCATCGAAATTCACTCCTTCCGCCATCCTATCCGGAATTCACTCCTATCCGATGCGGTTTACTTTGAGTTTGAGGTTTACTCCAGCAAACTTTGATGTCACCGCGCCACGTGCCGGCTCTTTCGTTCTGAGCTCTAAATGGGAAAAACAATCAAGTTCATTAATTAAAAAGCTACTTTTCTCATTCTTCTTATGAATAGAGAGCCAAAAATTCTTGATCATTCTTCACATATTAAATAATATGAAATAATAATATGTAATACCTGTCCTACTAAAGAACGAAATACGCTGCTTCAAAATTCTCAGCGCCAACCAACTTTTTACTCAGTTTTAAAATTAGGAATGATAAGCATGGGGCGAAATCCATACCGAGATTGAGATTTCTTTCCAACTCTGAATCTGAACTCGATAGAATTCTGAAGATCGACTTTTGTTCAAAAAGGTATTTTGTTTTTCGCTAATTTTATTATTTTCTTCACACATGTCACCAAATCCTGCACCAAGCTTATTTTTTCATGTTGTTTTGGCAAAAGGCAAAACAGGGTAAAATTCTTTTGGTGAAGCTCTTCATGAAATAGATGATAGATCTCAAGCCTCCTCAACTTATACTTCTTCGTGTATTATTGGACCACATGTATTATGCTCGGAGAAAGAAAGCTCATGCATGCATAGATCGCGACGCATTTGTCTTTGTTTACTCACGTCCCAGTTCTTATTCTTGAAGATCTATGGCAAGTTCGAGTTCATGAATGAAAATTAATGGCCATGCAGTTAAATGATAGATTACTGTTGTTAAATGAGCAGTATTTATTTTTTATTAAAATGAAAAACATAAATCCTTGCTGTAGATGAGTAGTAAAATATATATCTGGAATTAAAAACGCGATGGAATTTTCTAACAAGTGTATACAACTAGTCGCTTCTATTTCCTATTGCAGTAAAAGCAAGTTTGCGATTACAACTATGTTAAAGTTTAAAAAAGACAAGGGCGTAAGTTCATTGATATATGTTACAGGACCAAAAGGAATTTGGAGTGGTGGACATGCCATATAAAAGCGCTTCATCCAGGGAGATTTCCTTATCCTTTGATTTTTGCTGGAGTTCAATATACACGCTTTGGAGTCAGCAAAGACCTTTCCTCCAGCACCGAAAACTAGCATGATGAAAAATACCGCATCGGACCCCATCAGCAAATACAAAACCCACTGCGCAAATGTGAGGGTCGCATGAAGTTTGAAAATAAGGTAGAACGATATAATCTGGACGACGCCCCCAATTAAATCGAAAACAACCATCATGTATTTCCTGAATATCGTATAAAATAGGCGCTCCAGGATCTGTAACTCCCGATAAATTCGTATACTTTGATAGCTTCGATAATTTGAAGGCGATGAAGGGCATCTGGATGACGTTGACAATGCGGTTTCCATTTCTCTACATCAAATTCAAAAAAGAAAAATTAGGTTGGTGGTTGCCGTTATTATATGTTGCATTATATAAGAATCATTCTTAATTCATTACTATTGTAAAGTGTTGTTAAGTAGCTATGTATTAAAGAAAATAGTAAATAACGATAATCAAGAGAAGTAATATTATTAATTAGCGCAAATAAACATCATACATTTTATATAAGAGAATGTATGCTTTCAGACAATGACTGAACAGCATGAACCCATTTATAACGCAAAAGCAGCAACTCCCTCCAAAAAATGTCCAGGCTCGAATGGTCGACAATATTGATACGTGGAATAATAGCGATGTGACCAGTGGCATTCCAGAAAAAATCGGACAATTTTCCATTCCATTTTTTATCTTTTCATAATTTGCCAGGTTTATTGGTAGATTTGGTTTTATCCAGTAATATAAGAGCCCAAATGTTGGCACTAATAGAGCACTCTCAACGAATAAATGCATAATGAATACAACACCTTTATTGTACAAGGAGATTGGAGGCTTCCAGCAGCGTGCTGTAAAGTATTAATAAATTTAATTAATTTTCCAGTTGAAGATAATATTAAAACTATAAGTATGAAAAAATTGACATACGATTTCTCCTGACTTCAAATTTCAACATTGCGTGAATCATTTCTGGAAAGAGCTCGTATTCCGGAATAATAGCCATTTGCAGGAGCAATCCGAGCGATATGACACTGATGAAGAATATGGACTCCAGTTTTGTCGTCGTTGAAATATATTCCCATTCAAAGCACAGTTGAACAATCATTTGAGTAACAATGATTATCAGCCAAAATAATTGAATTAGATACGTAAACAGTTTCTTCCCATTTAGCGGAACAATTCGGAGTATTTCGTCGTTGCCGTTCGAATGTATCTGAAAGGGGACGCAATGAAACGCTTGAGCAATTTTTAGCATTTTAACGAACACTTTTATCAAGTTTCCTGAAATCAGCATGGCGAGTAATTTGAGAAATGCTGACAAATTCAAAACAAAATAGTTTTGGAGATTACAAAGGAAATGAATCGAGGACTGAGCGGATAAAAGCTCAATGTTCAGGATGAAAATGTCCTTCATTAATTAAGAATATCTCATCCAATAAATTATTCAATCACAAATGGTCATTTTCCTATAATACTCTGTCCTTACTTCGTCTTTTAATTACGCCAGAAGAAGCGATGTTTCTTTGCAAGAGGATGTTGTTGTATTTTGCATGTCACTTTGAAAAGACAGGTAGATCATAACCCTTCACTTACCCTTTAATTTCTATCCAGCTAACACCGGTCGCGTCCGTTTTTTACACAAAATCTACGGTCTAAGCAATTGATATGTTGCTTAATGAAATATTTATATACTTTGTATTTGAACATTTGGATTTAGTTATTTATTATTTAAGCACACTAAAATAGGTTTTATTATTCCGTATCGTCTATGGCGCTAAATTATCGACTAACCAGCAAAAGCCCCCGATTTTACAATTCGGATTTTACATAAAGTAAAGAAAATATATACTGGATAGGGAGATGGAAACAGAAGGAAGACCACTTTAGTTGCTAATAGCGTTGTCTAGGAGCTCGAGCATATCGGGATATCGCCCAAACCCTTTTAGGAAAACATATGTATGATTATTTATTCAATACTAATTCTTGGGGCAATTAATTATGCTTCAACTATAGAGCTTTATATCACGATTAAAGTTATTGTTAAAGCAATAATAAGTCCAAAAATTTAATAGCTGGAAACATCTTAGCATAAATAATATTTAATTGGCTGTTTAATAAGTTGATGTTGGATCAATACTTCGGCGACAAAAGCATCATTTCATATTAATAATAGATGTATCGACAATACGATGAACATAAATGCACATAAATTTGCTAATTCAGGTGTAATTCGTTATTGATATAATCGATTATTTAAGTTATTCAATATAGCTGGAGCCTATGTAGCCCAGTAGTCCTCAGTTTTCCTCTTTTTATCTCTCTCTTAAGTCTCGATACGTACCAGCAGAATCACAAAAAACTCTGGGATTTTGGGACACGTGCAATTAAGACGCATTTCCGCTTTTTCGCTTACTGACCTATCCAAATATCCTCCATAAGGGACTCATTCCTTGTTTACCGATATGATGATTAATTTGTTCAGAGATTATAATTTGAAAGCATAAAGGAACTTTTTTGAGGAATACTGTATTAATATTGTATTGTACCATTACTGTTTCATTATTTTTCTGATTTGATGAAAGTATGACCAGTTGTACTTACGTCACAAGCAATTAAGCAAATATTTTGACGTGTACCTAGGTGGTGTCTTTCAGTTCTTGAAAACACGTTAGATAAATGAAGCCGCAAAGGAAATTTTATTTACCTACATTTTGTATGCAATGAAAAGAATCTTTTAGAAATGAAATGTGAAATGACTCATTCTGACAGTCTGACTATCCAGCCAGAAAAACGAAGCATTAGCACATTATCATATCAATATATTTATCATCATTAATCATCGGCAATAAGATGCTACGCTTGAAAATGTTGTATGTCTCTTAAAGTCTCAAGGTTAATGAAGCAAGAATTATGCATATATTAACCAAAAGGTTTATTTGTTTCAGAAAGGGGATATTCAAACGCGATACCTTTGTGGACTGACTTAAAGTCATATATAAATTCGCCACTCTAGCATATGCATAATTTAAATATATTTTGAGAAAAATGATATGTAAGTTAAATCTTAGGTTCAAGTTGAACGGGAAAATTTGTTTTGAAGAATCATTCTATCTAAATAAAACTTATCTCTTAAATAAACTCTCGTCTCATTTTAAAAGTCCTGATAGGAATACAATCTGGCCGCTAGTGTTGTTTAAGCACTACATTGTTGCAAGCATATTTTTCTTTTCACCATCATATAATCAAATGCATTTTAAAAAGTGATAAACTACAGGGCAAATAGTTTAAATAGATTTTTAAAAGCTACCAAAATGGTTTCATTTATACATTGTTGCAGGCATAATTTTCTTTTCACCATCATATAATCAAATGCATTTTAAAAAGTGATAAACTACAGGGCAAATAGTTTAAATAGATTTTTAAAAGCTACCAAAATGGTTTCATTTTTTCATCACAATCTCTTGGGAATAACTCTAATAGTGCTAATTTGCCAGTGTAAAAATCATATAGCCGTTGGAGAACATAGCGCTGAAATTACAACAATAAATGGACAAACATTCCATTGGACTCATACGATAAAGCTGCCATCTAAAATGGAAGTAAGCTGGATTGATAGCGATCCAGACTACATAACAATTGAGATGAAAGGCCCTAACAGAGGCTACATTGCAATCGGATTCTCACCTTCAGGTGGCATGACTGGGGCAGACATGTTCGTTGGTTGGATCGACCACAACGGAACCACTCATTTATTGGACATGTTTGGAACTCACAACGGCCAACCTATTCTTGATGAAATTCAAAATCTCGAGATCATTGGAGGAAAAGAAGACGACAATGGAACTTTAATAATATTTCGAAGGCGATGGGATACCTGTGATGAGCAGGATTTTCCGATTGGAGTAAGTTCCTTTTCATTTGAAAACTTGGGTCTCAAATTGAATTGAAATTAACTTTGCGGGGAATGTTAAATTAAGGACGACACCATGCGCTTAATATGGGCAACGATGGCGACTGACCCTATTTCAAAGGGAAGTAATGGATACTTTCCAACTTACCATGGTCAATCGGTCACGAAGCGAGGTGTGAAGAGCATGTTCATGAAAGTTCGTCCAAATCAGAGAAAATTTCCTGACCAGGAGGCTGTATATCCACCCAACATCAGACATGTTGACCTCACCGTGGCCAATGTGAAAGTACCGAAAACCGAGACATATTACCACTGCAAAATCGTGAAATTTCCGAGGCTCTCTTCAAAGCATCATATCATAGCAGTAAGAAATGAAGCTCATGCTCATGTTGTACTACATACTTTGGATTTTGCTCTCATGTCATACTTGTGCTGTGCTTTCAATTCATTCTCTTAGCACCGTCCGCTCATAGCTCCAGAGAGTGTTCCTCATGTTCATCATATCAACATTTACAAGTGTCATATTCCTGAAATATTGCAAATTTCTCCCGAAGAAGTTTTCGAAAAGTACTTGAACCAGTATGGAGGCGACTGCTACACTAAGGATTCACCTCATGAATGGACGGAATACTGTTTTGAATTTAGAATTGCGATTGGGGTTGGTAGCGAAGGTAAGTTCTTGACACCTGAATGGGGCGATTTGCGACATACAAAACTGCCTTTCGTTAAAGTATGTATGTATATGGAAAACAAGGTTTTAATTATGCTAGGGGACATGTTACCAGACCATTTAGGAGATGTCATTGGAGATACGGATGGACCGACATATTACCGAATAGAGGTTCATTATGAAAACTCGCAAGGAAAAAAGTGTAATTCTGCTCATTAAAGTAACATTCCAGTACATACTGACATCGTGTCTAACTGAATTAAAAATTGAATTCTAGTGATTGACAGCTCTGGAATCAGGTTATTTTATACACCCATCTTAAGACAATATGAAATAGCAGTGTTGTTCTCGGGTCATCGTAGGACCCCATTCCTTACAATTCCTCCTCACCAACATGAATACACTGCATATTCGTTTTGCGGATCTGAGTGCACACAAAAAGTAGACTAAAAGTACATATAAAACCAAAAAATTAATTGAACGTTTATTTATTTGAATTTCTTCTCTAAATTTTCCAGGGTCTTCCGAAGGAGGGCATCAAAATCATTTCGGTGCTACTACATGCTCATCTTACTGGAAGAAAAATTACTCTTCGGCATATTCGCGATGGAAAGGAATTGCCCCCTATCGCACAAGACAATCATATTGACTTCAACTACCAGCACTACCGTATGCTCAAGAATGAGGTGCTTGTTCTTCCAGGCGATGAGCTGATTACGGAGTGTACGTTTGATACAGCAACAAACAATACATTTGTATATGTAAGTCTATATTTCAGAAACAGAACTGTTAGCCCAAGCGCTTTCTCTATCTTTTGCTTGCTTTTAAATCATGTTTTGTATAAAGTAATTGAAATCAAAATTGTAACGCAGGGTGGCCTGTCAACAAGGCGAGAGATGTGCGAATCATTTATAGTCTACTATCCCAAGTCCGCACTGATCGACTGCAGAAGTCAACCCGAATTTTATTCTTATTTCAATGCGATCAACATTGGGAATGCGTCAGGAAAGTGTTTGGAGATGTTACGGTTACCCTTCAACTCGAAATGGCTTCCACAGTATGCAAAATAGTTAAATTGTTGACAAATTACGTATTTGCCGTAGCCTTTAAAGCAAAATACATTAATGTTATTTAGTGTCTTAATTTCTCAAGTTGTGTCTCCTGTGTTTTAGGGATATGCAGGACTCGGCTTTGGCGGATGACTCGATGATCCTGGAAAACGGGAGACTGAATGAGATTGCTCACGACCTATTTCGTGAAGTCTTCATTACACGACCTGCAAACTTACAGGGATATGATGTGCACGATTACATGATGAACTTAAACTGGGATGACAAAGGCTTTGTTGAATCAGTCCAAGAGAAAAGAAAGTCAGGTTATCATTACATGCACTGTTCATCCCCGGGTGGAAAGAAAATCCACACCTCGGTGAGCTGAGTACTTTTTTATGACGATGAAAATGAAACGAATCAGTTAAATTATAACAAAATGAAATGAAACAATTCCTCGTTCGTCTGATTTTCAGAGAGACGCATATCCCTTTCCTGTGTATGAGCCCTACGTCACGGAGGGAAAGCAATGCTTGAGTAGTTCTGCTTCCAAAGAAGATAGATTTTCTCACGTTGCCCTGATATTAGTGACTGCATTGTTTTACTTGATAAGAATTTAGTTTAGTGTGCATCGGCGACATTTTACGGGATTTTAAAATGTGTTTATAGGATAAGTAAAGTTTTTATTAATGCTCATGAAAAACTAGTCAGTAATAAAATTGATGTTTAGAAATGTATTAAAAGGGAAAACAATTAATGCAACATAAATATATTATGGAGATTTTATAATTTTTAGTTTTACGGTCATGAAAATTCGAAAAAAACTCATCCAGTCAGCTAAGCTTAGAATTTCAATGACTTTATTATTCCAAACGTCATATCGACATCTTCTTAATTCGACTTGCGTAACGTTACAGGTTTTTCATACTTGAAGTCATTGTCAAAATGTTCAAAACAAATAACAAAATTAAAGAAATCATGGCACATTTCATGAATACGTGTTATGGAGTACAATAAATCAATTAGGACCAGACTATAAATGTATTGAAAATTGTAGTAAAAACGATAAATAAAATTAAATGTAAAAACTAATCTAATCATAAGCTTGTGTGAACACTAGATATTAAATAACTATAAGTACGATTTTAATATAGCCAAACCGGGAAAATCTTCGCGTTCAATACGTATGTTATGTTTAATGTAATTTTTTCGAAACTAATGTAGGCAGACACGAATGCCAGCAAAAGACGCTTTGTTTACCCACACAGCTCTCATGCACTTACCATAAGATACATATTTCGAAGTGGCTAAACTTAGAGATGATTATTTCACTTTTTTATCAAACTCCCTTGAACTCTCATCGTCATCACGTATCTCTCGCCGTCTTACATTACTTTTGTAATATGCCTAAAACATTATTTATCTAGCCTAATGATTCACAAGGTTCTAGTTTTAAAATACCTACGTCCATAAACCTAAGTAAAAGCATAACATTATCCTAAATCATCGTTGACATAATTACTAATTACAGTTATATGGACAAAATAATATTTACAATATGTAATGCAGCTTTGATCCTCATTCAGTCGTATATTGTTGGGAGCATTAACACGCAATAAGACAGTCGAAAAGTACATTTAAAGGGTTTGATTGATACAAATATACATGCCTGTTAGTAAAGCAATGTTCGAGTGGAGATAAGCCACTCATCATGGAGCGTCTAACGTTGGACACATCACATACCGACTATATAATTCGAGGCATATCTAAAAGATAATAACTAAATAACTACTGAGATAAATGCATTCGGTACTTTTAAAAATCGAACTTCATGAAGTTGAAGTCAAACTATTATGGCATACAATTACAAGAAGTAGGCAATAAATTCCTACCAAATTAAGAGCGATACTTTCACAATAGAAAAATATAACTTTAAAAATCTTTGTTGAACTTCTTGAATAATTAAAAAAAACATATTGACTGACATCTAGTAAAGTATTTACAAAATAAACGAAATAATATTCAAGAGAAATACGATGACATAAATCAGTCTCTGTCACAATCTAGAAATTAATTTAAAAATGATTTTCGTACGAGGAGAAGCTGGACGAGGCCAACACTAATCATTGATTCTAATACATTTTAGGCAATATTAAAGTAGGTTTGCAGATTTTGAAGAGAATTGAACTACACATTTCCAATTAATTGTCTAAGCTAGTTCTATTACATAATATCAACTTGAAATCAACGACCACGTGCATTTCTTGTATAAATAACGTCAGTTTGTAGATTTATGCACTTTTGAAACATGATTCATGGATCACACATTCAAGGATTAAAGTATATTTTTGTAAGTGGCATAAAACAGTTTTTTCACGATTGTACTAATGAGAATACACAAATTGTTTTGGTCATTTCGAAACCTGAAGAACACTTTAATTAAGTAATAGCAATTTAAAAATTCTATATCTAGATTGACAGTGCTTCTAACTAAAAGAAAATACTTTTCCGATCATGGATACGATTATCGGGCTAAATAATTT
>JAHZNI010000247.1:0-17202 GCA_027744415.1 Seira ritae
AAGTTTTTATAAAGAAAACAGAGCAGAGGAGGGTTAATATTTATTTTGCGCCACATGAAGCAAAACATTCGCTTGATGCGAGACATGAAGATGTGATGAAGTTGATCTTACTTTTTCATGCCTTTCTCTTTCTCGTTTTTTGCATTTTGGATTCTTTGTTCACTTCGCGTTTTGCTGTCAGTTCTGTTTGTCAGCTCCACGCTCTTCTCCTAATCGAACGCAGACAAATAACAATTCAAATTGAAACAATGCAATGATTGAATTAGAGTTTGAATTATGCGAAATTATCATCATTGAACTGAAACAGTGGCTGCATGTTATATTTATTAGAATGTAAAACCATAAAACATATACTCTTGTCCAACAAATTCCACCTATGAATTTGCAAAATCTTAATTGTCAACCATTAAAGTCATTGCTTATGAACAGGACTAACACTTTGAAGAATTGCCATCTATCTGACAAACTGTTTTGGCTGAGACTTCATTTTCACTGATTTATCCTTTGAAAAGTTATAAATATTTTGCAAAAAGAAATCACAAATCTAGGCATGGAATTTGCAGACAAATATATATTTCTGCATTGCATACATGCAAGCACATTCCAAAATAAATATTTCTAAGATGATCGTGGTGAGGTGGCCATCGACCTTGGTACGTCAATAAGACACTCAAGTTTGCTTTGTCTACCCTGCAGAGATGTTTTAATTTCGTAAGGAAGGCGAATAAATTATCTAAAATGATATGATTTTATGCTATAATTGTTTTTCCTACTCGCTATTCATAGTTAATCATTCCGCAGAATCGATTTAATTATTGGTAGAAGTCGAGAAGCGAATTAAAAGTCTCAATTGGTGTGCGGCTGAGAAGCTGTGAACTTGTTCTGATAATATTTCATGTCTGACGAAAAACAAAAAAAAACTTGCAAAATGCATTTTAAACTTTTTCTCTTGTGTATCATTTCATTTCCATCTTTATCTACATCTGAAAGCGCTTACTTTCTCCTTAACTCCGAATGCAGCGCTTCATACACCTGCACTGGTGAAATTCACGACGTTTCAGTTGTCTGCTTGAATTTAAAGTGCATTTGTGACCCCAGATTAGGCGTGTACGACCCCTACCATTATCAATGTGTTGGAAAAGCTGACCATGTGTGTTTGGGGGAGCGCTGCACACGGAATTCCGTTTGTGACGCCAGTTCAAATACTTGCAAGTGTCACGATGGCTATCAGATAAGTTCTGACGGACGTTGCGTACAAGGACACGATGGCGTCTGTGACGAGGACGAAGACTGTAAACGGGGACTGCTGTGCTATGATGGGAAATGTGAATGCAGATATCCAAACCATCAGTACTACCACGCTGAGAACGACACTTGTGTCAGCATCGCTCAATCCTGGGATAATAACTTCAAGAAAGCCAGCTTAACAAATTCAGGGCAAGGAAAATCAAAGTTTTTCCTTTGCTTTGAAATGTTGTTCCTCCTCGCCCATGTGGGGGTACTGGTCACCATTGCTGTACTTTTGGCAAAAATTGGAAAACTGCTGAATGGGGTCATTATCAACTTCAAATTGAATGGATACTTTTTCCGAACAAGTAAATCAATTCAATCTTATCTGCTTTTATAATTGCATCTCAGAGTACAAAAAAGAGTAATGATTTTCATTCAGCATCTTATTTTGAATTGAAGGCATGGAGGGCAGGGGACAGATACATGATTCCGCTACAATCGGAACTGCAGACACGGTGTCATTTTTCGAAGGCGATTCCAAAGTATAGGAAATATGTATTTATTTGTGACTTTCAGCTGGCTTACCGATTGGTTTATGATTTTTTTGTTATGTACTTGGCCAACTTGGCAAAGTAAGGAGTCTTTGGGGCACTCTGAGATTATTGGCAATTTTTTGATTTCCTTATTCTTCATTAAATTATTAAAGTAATGTGATCACTGACAAATTAGCAAACGGTCATAGAATTAGAATTCAGGCAAGTGAGTATGATACATTTATGAGGACAATTTACTGGAATCTAAAATTGATTGCAATTATAATTCACTCATTGATTATGATTAACATCGCAAAAACAATTACAAGTCGTGTCATATTCATGCAAATATCAATGACTAATGTAATAACAATGCATAATTTTAGCATAACTTGTTTCGACCTTCATGTGACCAAAGCAAGAACAGTGACAGTAAATTCTAATATTTGCATTACATGACGAGATGAGGCAAGCGTTGCCATTAACAGGCTGTGGAATGAATAAAAATGGCTTCCGGTTTTTTACATTTCTACTTATTTCGCTGATCTTTTTCCGTTTCACATATATAGACTCGTAAAGGAAAATGCGTACATATATCAAGAGAAAGGTGGGAACGGTAGTGCAATACTTAATATAAATCATACATATTTATATCATCTTACATGATCATAACACCATATCATTCAAAATTAGACAAAATATGAGATAACTCGAGCAAGTAAAGCAAACGTGGTCATCTTCTGTTCACTTCAGCATTGTTCAACGTGTATTTTTATTTCGTGGTTCCGTTCATCGATTATTTTCGCGTAGCCTCTTGTTTGTTAAAGTTGACCTAACCAGAGCACTGCGTTGTAAACTAGGTATGCATCGCATCGCGAACATTAACTTCAACATGTGGTACTATGTTGTTGGTACATTTAATCGCTTGGCTTGGCATGTGGCATTCCTCTAGATTCTGAGACAAGAAGCTGGCAGCATAGAAAGAGTGACGGAATAATATTTATATCTTTATAAACAACTCACGATAAGCTTCAACAAAAAGGCATGATGGACTGGGTGACGACAAATACAATCCCAACGTATTTTAAAACTTGTATTATATAGCCATGTACAAAAGTTCTGCAAATCTTCATCGCGTCAGCAATCGGCATAAATGCTGAGATTGCATAAACAAGTTCCCTCATCTCATCACTTCACGTTCACATCTTGTATACATATGTTTGCCTCTGCAGATCACAGATCAGTATACAACATTCACGTTTCGATTGTGCCTTTGCAACAATTGCCACAAAAAACTTCATACAATATCGTCATTCACGAAGTTAAACTCAAGGCTTACCTGTTCCTTCTTCTGAGCTCATAGATATTTTTTTGAATGATCTCATCATTAATGCACACCTTTCATAATTTGTTAAGGCCTTGTTTATCCGCCAGCCCTACTACGATTATTATGTCTGAAGCTCGAAGTGTACGAGGTATTGAAAAATTTAATGAGATTTCACATGGTTTGGCAGTCTAATTTATATTGTTTACTCTTGATAATTCAAGCATGTTGGGTGAAACGCTCATTGCTTTAATTGTTTTTAAAGGATCTAGTTCGCAGGATGGAACAATGATTTCTAAACAATCAAATTTTGAGCAGCTCTCAGTTGGTCATTCATTTTCGTGATTGTAAAGGGGTAAAGTGACATGCTCCTTCAGTCATTTTCTTGAGTTTGTGGGTATTTGGGTGTGCTCTGTGAACTTGATAAGTGTATTCTTTAGACAAGCAGCCCAGGCAGACAATGAACTCTTTGCAGAGATTGAGCAATTTAATTGGTGGAACTGTACTCGGGGCGCCGATATCAGGGCAAACTGTGGAAGCATTATGTTGGGATATCACTGTGGGTGCTGCCGGGTCATATCTTGGCCAAAAAATTTTGAGTAAGAGGGGAATATTGGAAATCTCATTTTTATTAAAGTCGATTATCTATGTAATCGGACTATATTTTGGGGCTAGGTGCGACAAGCAGTTCCGACGAAATGGTACCAGAAGCAGTTGATCATGTCGGAATCGTTGTGTATGGACATCTGTATGAATACGGTGACCTTGGAATACTCAGAACTGTGGTAAATTCTATAAGTACTCAAATCCGGTTCTGTTAGATAAGTATATCGAGCATAAAATAATTTTCACGTGGAAAAATTTTAGAATTGCGTTTTTGTGTAAAAGGTGCCCCTGGAAGGAGATGTGAAGTCTAAATACCCCGTCTTCCAGCTTCACAACAGGGAAAACCTTGGACAGACGACAAAAACTCAGGAAGAATTTGAAGCTTGGATTGATGAGCAAAATGAAGGACCTTTTACGTAATTCATAAATTACCTATTTTCGAGGACATCTGATATTCATTATTTAAAAAGTAAAAAACTCAGCACTCTTTTTTTTAACAAAAGGAATATATTTTACGAATTAGGGGATCAAATTATGATGTCGTCACAAGAAGCTGTGTTGTATGGGCTATGCATGCATGCACGTTCCTAGGAGTCCATTATCCACAGAATTGGGACAAATTGTGTGACTGGGCCGAAGAAAAGTTCGTGTTAAAACGATGCCAACTTACATATAATTAACTAAAGAAATCCAAGCTTTTGTTTGCATAGCTTAAAAGGGAAAAATGGTTTTCCGTGTGAAATGATATCTAGTCTAATGAATGATGATGCTTGGTTATGGTTCACAGTAAAACTGTAGCGGGATGGTTTGGTGCGTCAGGCTTGACCTCTCGACGTGTTCAGTTGAAAGCGCCAGACAAAATTAAGAAATTTGTTAAGAAGCATTTAGGACGTAAGAAGAAAGATAAGAAAACTGAAACAGATAAGGAAGAACAGAGCAATGAGGAGGAGGAAGAAGAAGAGGAAGAAAAAGGCTCTCCTGAGAATGATAACAAGGATGACGATGACGATAAACCAGAAACTGAGACAGTGAAACTCTAAAAGGTCTTCCTTTGACCCTGACTTTGTCCTGACCAATGTTCCTTTCTCATTGTCACATCTCTGAATTGTTGTATTAAAATTGTAATATTAAATATTTTGTAATAAAAAACATTTGTATTTTTCCACATATTAGGGCAATTCATTTATTTATTTAATTACGACTACAAAATATACCCATAATTTATACATCCATTCGCTTCATTTATTTCATCGATTTGAATTTGGTATTAGTTCATTTTAAAGGGTAGGCATAAGGAATGTGCGACTTCAATTATACACATCATACCTTATATTTATATAGAGGTTAATTACAATCGTACAACTTTTCAACTAACTTCTCAACTCACATTACATTGAGAACAAGACTAAACTAAACTGGTTTATTATAAGTGGCAAAAACTGTCTACAACTAGCCAATTAGTTCCGGTTGTTCTGTAATTTTTTTAAATTTGGCTCCGTAATTAACTTGATCAGTCTTACACTCACATAATATTATGTACTTTAAAGTTGCAATTATTGATGACTTTTAAGGCGCAGGAATGTCCTTTTGAATGCTCATCTTTTCTTTCATTAACTTCGCATAAACTTTTCGAATGGCTAAACTTTGTTCAACGATGGATACTCGTTCCATAGTTTTTTCCAAACATTTTTGAAACTCCTTCTTAGCCAATTTTAAAGTTGTAGATGATAGAAATCCAAACTGCTTATTCAGCAAATTTTCTACAGAGCTATCGGAGTTGACTAGTAGTTTCGGATGGTCGTATGAGATGTGTTCATCCGTAATTGTACTTAACTCAATCTTATTTTGCTCTCGCTCGACCTTGAGCAGAGCCTCTCGTTCTTCACAGGCGTCTTCCGAGAATAGACAATTTTTCGACACGGAGTTCGATCCCTGAATATATCTTGCTTTTGCGAGACTAATGAAGCCAGCTTTCTGATGCGCCTCGCATTCCACCGTTATATTAATGTAGTCTTGGATAAGCTCAAGCTGCTTCACGAGGAGTTCATCTAACTGCTCGTTGATCGAATCAAGTTTGTCAGCCATTCTTGTACAATGTTTGGGCACCTTTTGACAATAATATCCTCCTCAAAAATGGAGACGAATCTATGAAAGTTGAAAATAAACATGATAATAATATGATAAACAATGCCAGTTTCATAAACTTAAACATAATGGTTTAAGACTTAATACAATTTAATAGCATTAATTACTTACAATACAATTTATTAATTTGTAGTCCAAAATGTTCTCAACAGCTCGAATCCAGACTCTTTGTTCTGTCTCATCTCATTCACATTTCACATGAAGAAAGGCTCAAATTGTAGTAGTCCGTTTTTAAATAAACAAAACAAAGCCACATGAATCAACAGCTGTTTTTGATTGTTGCGAACTTTTCATGTGCCACTTGAACTACCAAATTAATTTGTGACATGTGACTATGAACAATAACACAGGAAAATTTTGATGATGTAGATCTCATAGATCATTCATTTAACCAAACCAACTTTTGCAAAATAAATAATTATTATACGAAGTCGCAGCTATTCAATATTAATCTTCCCAGTATTAAGATCACTCGATCACAGTTGCTGCTGTTTACATCGATGGTATAGATACCAAATTAATTTGTGACATGTGACTATGAACAATAACACAGGAAAATTTTGATGATGTTAATTATTATACGAAGTCGCAGCTATTCAATATTAATCTTCCCAGTATAAAGATCACTCGATCACAGTTGCTGCTGTTTACATCGATGGTATAGGTAGGTAATTACTTACATTGTAAATGCATTTTATGTGCTGTTTGTGTCTGTAAGTACATTTATGGTGATTCTGGTGAATAGAATACGTAATGGACATTGCATTGTGAGAGTGAGAAGAGAATAGAATTGAGAATCCTGCACGGTACGGTGGTGGTGGTACTAAATATGCAGTACAGTTACTTTTAAAAAACAGCCTTACAAGTTTCTTTTACTAC
Source organism: Seira ritae (assembly GCA_027744415.1). Lineage (NCBI taxonomy): Eukaryota > Metazoa > Arthropoda > Collembola > Entomobryomorpha > Entomobryidae > Seira > Seira ritae. Next base: position 6,718 of record JAHZNI010000247.1, read on the forward strand.
AACCAATACATACGGCCGTACTGCACTTATAAGCTGAATGGGTCTTCGGGACAGGTGTCAAAATATTGCTGTTTAGAGTTAGTGTAAAAAAAATTGATTATATATATGGATTAAATCTGACGAAAAATAATTAACCAATTTGTCATTTAACCACATTTGAATTAAGATTAGTTGACCGGAGTGGAGTGTAAAGTGAAAATGTAATAATGCGACAGGTGTTCCGACATGACGTGCTGTGCTTTATCATCGTATGGAAATAAAAAGAAGGAAAGCGGATTCTGGTGAAAGTGTGATGTTGACAAGATAGACCTGACATGAAATATCAAGGAGGAAGCAGAAATTTCTGTTCTAAACTACCAGATCTACATGTTCTTAGTGATTCCATTCGCTATTTTTTACTCTAAATGAGGGGAAAGTCGGAAAGTCATCCTCTTTAGTTGATGAAGCCTGATTTACGAACATTGATCGAATTACTGGTAAGTTTTGTTTGAATTTTGTCCGTCTTAATTACCATGAAAAGTGGGTTTCAAAAGATGACCTTGTTTTTCGTTAGGGACAAGATGCTCTCTGCGTTTAAGCGAATGACGGGGCGGGGGGTTGCAGAGGGAATGCAGCCGCCCGTTGGAAATGGAACTAACGCCACTCCTCCTGGTCTGACGGCCATGTCCGTTTCACTCCAAAAGAGATTAGTTTCAAAAGGCGTCCACTATAATAGTAAGTTTGAAGGGAAAACAAATACTTAGACTGCTCTATGGGCTTCTGGCATTTATGAATATTTCTCGCATAACAGGAAGTTTATATAATTTAATAAAATAATAAATAATATTTTGCTTTCCAGTGAAAATTATTTTAAAAGGGGATAGAAATGTTGGGAAAACTCAGTTATTTCGGAGACTCCAAGCACAGCCTTTTGTTGAAGAATATACCGCCACGGAAGAAATTCAGGTCGCTAACATTATGTGGAATTACAAGACAAGTGATGACATCGTTAAGGTCGAAGTGTGGGATGTGGTGGATGTAGCCAATAAGAAAAAGAGACTTGTGTCGGATAAGCTGAAAATTGAGAATAGCAGTGATGCTGCTGCGATTGATAGCGTTCCAGAGTTTGGGTTGGATGCTAACACAATTGACGTTTACAAAAATACCAATGGTGTTATCTTTGTGTTTGATATCACGAAGACTTGGTAGGACAGGCACATTTAAATGGAAATGCTATTGAGTTTTAAAATATTTAGATCAAAGTTCTATTCAATTATTTTTAACCAATTTTAGGACCTTTGATTATATAAAGAGAGAGATTGAAAATGTGCCTGACCACATTCCTGTGCTTATTCTTGGAAACCGAAGAGACATGGGACATCACAGGTACCTTAGCCTACTTTGTTGTCTATCTTTAATCTTTGACTTGATCTTAAGTATTCTTTGGAAAGCATGTTGAAGATGCTCTAAAATTGGAATGATACGACTTATTACACCATTTGCAGAGCCGTCCAGTCTGACTCAGTAACGTTTTTCATCGAAGGACTTGAAAGGTATCAAAATGAGCCTGTGCTATTTCAGAATTTTCAGAATACCGATTTACGCGTGTACTTTATTTCAAATGTCTTAAAATTTGTTTAGGGAAGGATGCGGAGCTGTTAGATACGCTGAAAGTAGCATGAGAAATGGTTTTGGGTTGAAATTTATCCACAAATTCTTTAATTTACCATATCTTCAATTACAACGAGCTGCTTTGATGAAACAACTTGAAACGAACCAATCGGAATCCGAAATATGTCATCAGGAACTTGACCTCTACGTTGAAAGCGACGAAGCCAATTATGACTTGTTAGTTTAATTTAAAAATCATACGGCAATTTAATTTCATACATTTCTATTTCATTTGAAAATCAGTTTTAAAGGTAGATAGTTAACAAGTTAAAATGTTCTTGTTCTAATTTATTTAATGTGGTTTTGTAGATTTATTGATGGTCTCGCCCAAAAACGAAGACAAATTGCGGACGCTTTAGCCCCACCTAAACTCACGCTTGCGCAAGCTCAAGCTTTAGCGAGCGAGAAAGCGTTAAAAGAAGCAAAGGAACCTGAAGCAGCCGTCGCCGCAGCGGCAAAATTTGCTGTTAACTCCGATCCATCCGTAAATCGTCCCCCAAACCAGTTGCCCAAAGGAGTTAAGATGCCACCTGCTTCCTCTGTAGTGCCAAACAAACCAACAAATTCTTCCAGTTCAAACAACCTGTCTTCTGGATCAATTAATTCTAAAGACGAAAAATCGCCAAATAGTAAAATACGCGGGACACCTGCTCCTACAATTTCTTCGTCAGTATCAACTCCGACTAGAACTGGTGGACGTGGGGGCAATGGGATAGATGATTTTGTACCTGATACAGATGATCATATCAATGCGTTTTTAAATGATGCATCAGCAAATCCAGCCGCCTCGGGTACAAATGCAACGTCCAGATTAGAAGATTCTAGTGATGAGGAAACTCAGAAAAGAGGAAATCCTTTGGTGGTATCCATTGAGGAAGACTTTGATGAGGAAATTTTAAACGTTCCCTCAAAAGTTATTATACCAGAAAACAGTGTAAAAGAAAGTTCTGATGACGAAAGTGAAGAAGTTTTGCATCAAACTGCTTCTATATCTGACTCGTCCTCAAAAGGAACCTCCGTAAATGGTGCTAACAAATTAGGTTTTAACTTATTTGTACCAGATAAAGATGCCAAAAATAATTCTGCTAGTTCTTTGGAAGAATCGGAGCAACCTTCGTCATTAGATTCTGGAGGGAAAAAGTCATCCAAAAAGTCAAGTCATAAGAAGTCTTCGACTTCCAAATCCAAACACAAAAAGTCAACCAAAAAGTCCGGTACACATCACCATATGGATTTGGAGGAATTTCTATCTGGAGACACTTCAGAGCAAGTCGTGAACGTCGATACGAGTGCATATGAAGCTATTTAAAGTAAAAGACATTTATTGCAACAAAAGTTCATTTATTAAGTGTCCGTTAGTTTAATTTATCTTGAAAGTATATGTCGGAATTGAAATTATTATTATGAATGTTACTAAATAATATTAGGTGTAAGTTTCTGACCTAAAGTTTCAATTTTAATACTTTTTATAATCCGCCAGAACAAACTTTGTTCAAAATTCCTTACGTAATCGTAATGCTGGATCAGAATGTTAATTTATGTAAAATGAAGATATGTTTGGTCGAAATGAAGCAGACATGCATCATTCTTGTTTGCAGAGCTTACCAATTTATCATAGCTATACTAAGTTTGTTCCAAATATTAGTCAGTCTGTTTCTTTGTACTAAAGCTTTACTATAATCGTCACATTCACGTGAATTTGTCTTTTCTTTGAGATCAGCATTTCTTGAAATTCTGATTTGCTGTCGAAATCTTTGAAGGTCATACTTATGTGTGTAAAATAAAATGACGTGACTCATAGAGGATAAAAATGAGCGGCTTAAATCTTAGTGTCCAATCTAAATCTATTGCAATGAAAATAAGTTTTGTGTTTTCTTTCACATCTTTCACGTGTGTCACCCAATGAAAGGATTGAAAGTCGATGGGATTAATGGAGCAAGTCAAATGCAAGGGTGAAGTTCAGATATTTTGTTTTATGTAGTACGAATTTTGAATGTTTTTATGTATTTCATAGCATCGGAATACAGTGAATGCAATTTATTTATATCAGTCGGGTTATATATATCCAACCATATATAATATTCTTCTAACTAGTATTAATAAGTACTATAATTACTTAATGGTACGAATCATCAGTGCTTAATTGACCGAGATTAATCGTGGATTTTATTCGAATGTAAAAAGTCTTATCGATATTATTATACATACTTACATACATATTTATAATACATATTTATCTATGTAACGAGTATGTCTTGATATTGTACAACGTTTAAATTCGTTCTAGTATATGTCAGTTTGGAATACTATTTGATTGAGAATAAATGATAATCGTTTGAAGTGTGTTTTATCTTCAAAAACTTGACTTAATCAAATATTTAACAATTATCATTAGTCATCGTCATCATATTTCAAATCTTGTTAATTTATTTTTTCAAAACGCTCATAGTTGGCTAAAAAGATGTTTAATGAGTCTTAAAGACAGTCTAAAAACAAAATCACTTCTCAAAAATCAAAAGCTTGTCAATGCTACGACACTGGAGAAAATTATTATTTAAATAGTTTGCATTTATAAGAAACTGTACGAGAGAATGGTAAAACATCAATGTGAAACTTCTTCACTTTAAAAGCAATTTTAAGCTGCCTTGACAGACAAGAGCGAATTTGCAATGCTCGGTCTATGTTGAGGAACAACTGGTTTGTTCTGATTTAATTTATTCAACCGACGAGCTATTGCTTTGTCATGATATCTGCGAAGGTCCATCAAATCCCTCATTTCCTCCTTCTCATCCTCCGACTGGTTCAAGCGGAGAACAAGGGCTCTCGTTGAATCAGCCATGGGTTGACTATACAGGCCTTGGTTAGAGTGACGGGCTGCTGGACTGACGCCTCTCTCCACGACGAGAACAATCCTTGCCCACTGCCTCTGCCATTCATTGGCAGTCTCTGCTATTTTCGTGTACGTGTTACCCATCATAGCGATAAGCCTACACATTACAATTTCAAATTGTATAGTTTCAGAAATGGCTTTGGATGGTTCAAAATCAATTTTAAAATTAATACAAAGATAGCGCATACATGTTAATGAGAAGTATCGCCACGATGGCCATATAAATGCTGAACAAGACCTTTCCAATGTTCTCGTGATCCGTTGACTTAACAGAATCGTATACCGTATCGAAATTGGAGAGCGACATCATGAACATTTGTACAATAGACTCAGCTGGCGTTGCAAGTGGATTATCACTCGCCTTGAAGGATAAGTAGATGATGTAGTAGGCCTGAGAAAAGCCCATGACAAAAATCAAGTAAATTGTCACAAATCGCAGGAGATCACCAGACAACATCCTGTAAATCATGACCACGAAGGGACCAACGGTTTTGAACCTAATAAAAATCATCATAGACAGCTTATTAAAATGAATTACATTTAATGCAGGGATCATGTCACGACCCATGATCGTAAAGCGATTGTCTCAACTTACCCCCGACAGAAGAAAAGAAAGTACGGTCCAGTGGTCATCATTATTACAAGTGCCACCAAATCCTCCACCTCCGGCATGCAAAAGAACACCCGAAGGACCGCCATGAAAATCACCATGTGACATGAAAACAGGAATATGACTCGACTGGGGGCTGTTGCCAAATTCTCGAAAAATAGAGAGGCGCCCAGGAAGTTGCATTCTCTGAAGGCTCCAAGAATGAAGCTAATGGAGCCCAGCAGCATTAACACCTCACATATGAGCCTTGCCCACTGAGATGTAGTGGTTGGTTCTTCCATGCATTTGGACCATTGGGTCCACTGTACCTTCCCAGTGGAATTGGAGGACTGATTACCCAGAAAAAATGTTGTGTTCAAGAGACTCGTATTGAAGACCAACTGCTCACTCACAGAATCCCCTGAAATGCTGCCATTTCCCCAATCGAAATATCCGAAAACATCACTCGCAGTCGAGTTAGATTCTGTAAGCAACGCCCCGGAACTACCGGAAGTGTCATTGGTTATGTCATAAATCATTGGCTCTGACACCAATGCCAGAAGTGTTGTAAGATTTATTCCTTGCTGAGCGAGCAATGTCGCATTCGCAATTTCGATAGTTGTTTGATTCAACAATGAAGTAGAATTTGTAACAGTTCCATTCGCTGACTTGGGGGCAGCTGGAGTATTTACTTTGTGGATTGGGCGGCTAAAAAATGCCGTCACTGAAATGAGAAAGTAGATGAAGAAAGTGACGAATGATTTGTAAAATCTGAACTTGACAAAAGTATTCCATTTTGCATGAAGCAAGTCCATGACAGGACCCTCAAGCAAATCCAAGTGTTGAGTGGTCTCTCCAAAGACGATAAGATTTAGAGCTGATTGCTGCTGAATTCCACCTGTGATTGGGTCGATAGTGTCGAACTGCGTAAGGGGATACGCAGCGCAAGTTACGCTCCCGATCTGCCAGTAGATTTCACGTTCAATGTTGAGAATATGGAAGAAAAGATCTTTGCGGGCGAGCTTTGCCGCAAGTGTCAATGGAGTTAAGTTTAAATTATTCTTGATGCCGGATTCTGCTCCAAGTTCATATGCCATGTCGAACATTGGCTACAGAGAAAAAAAATGTCACTGATTATTTCAAGTGATATCATATTGCCCCAAACTTTTATGTTTGAGAAACTCCTCTTCTATGTATATTCATTCTTATTCATATTCGTACCATTTTATTATGCCAAAAGTGATTTGAGGCAATTTTAACGCTATTATTAAGATTTACATAAATCGAAGTGGGAGGTGAAAGTCATATAATCTCTGTAACCTTTATCTTCCGGTGGCTTGTAGTTATCGTATTCCGCTTCACTTTTAAGTAGTTGTAGATGCTTAGGTCTGAGCTTGTTTCGCATGAGGACAATCTCCGAGACATGGAAAAGCTTGCCCTCCCCCTTGTTATAGAGGAAGGGCTCCACTTTCGTTTTAATCGCCTCGTCCAACGCAGCATAGTTTTTGGTTGAGGTGGCCTGTTTTGTGAGGTCCACCAATATTCCAGTTCCTGCAAGCAATTCATAACTTTTTCAGTTGCTTATNGCCTGTTTTGTGAGGTCCACCAATATTCCAGTTCCTGCAAGCAATTCATAACTTTTTCAGTTGCTTATTCTGAAGACTTTACACTAAAGAGAAAGTCTATTTATTACCTGATAAGGATAAAAGTTGGTAGATCTTCTGAGTTGCTGGCCCAGCTTGTGCTTTTACGCCATCTGAAACGTTAGACTTGGCATTACCCATGCCGACTTCCCGACGTTGTCAAACCAAATCCTTTTTTTAAATTTGTAATTTTTCTTTTAAAATCATTTTTTACTAAATAAAACAATTAGATAGCTTCCATTCCATCAGAACAGAGGGGCGAATTTAGTTAAAAGCTTATTTTGCTTTTTCCATTCTTGAGATACTGATTCTGATATGCATTAAGCGAAAATATGTAGGTCATTAAGGTAATTGTTTTGTTTGATCAATAAGACAAACATGCATACAATGCAGACAGAAGTGTCCCGAAAGAGTCATCTACGAAAATCTGGAATACAAACTTGGCGTAACTTCACGTGCCTGGTACTTATTATTTCTTACCCAGATCCACGAGCATCAAACGCCGCTGTGATGTTAGGCATGTTATGAGCGTTTCCGCCCGCGAGCTAGCATTAATGGTCGTAGAAAAGAGATACAGAGAAAAGACTCTTTCTGGACAAATTTGGGAACTTTCACCTTAATCCTATTAATTCTATCCTTATTCGTTTCTGTTTTGTATTTAATTGTTCGTATATAGCACGAATACCAAGCGTATGTAAATTTTATTGAAGAATGAAGAAGGATTTTGCTACTAGAAAAACATTTATAATTTATACATCGCGTTTGGTTCATAACCTTTCACAAAATTAAAGCATGTTTTAAGGAGACCATGCACAAAATTACTTATGAGAGAAGATGTAAATACGATGTCAGAGTCATCTAAAGTACTTGACCATATACCGTTGCTTATACATGAATGTCAACTGCTACATTTAAAGTTTTCCGAATTAGTATATTACATACGTATTATATGCTGTCGATGTCCAGTCCCAGTTCAGTTCATTGGGGAAAGTCGCCATCATGCCACGATTGATTAGGTCGGATCGATTATTCATTCCCTTCAAAGCTAGCAGGCACGTAGAAGTTAGCAAGTGTGCCGTGTGAATAATGGCATGCACAACGCAATAATGAGAAGCGTAGCGTCTTCGCTCTTTGTCTACTTGTCTACCCTAAGCACTGTCTCAGTATGCACACATGCATTGAGTTCAGTAAAAAGTCCGCACAATTCAAAATTGCGTTGTTTTTTGCTATCCATTTACACTACTGTTCTTGTTCAGGAGTTTCAATTAGGAGTTGTTTGTTTTGGGGAGGTTCTATGAAGTGGAGGGTTCTGTGAAAAGGAAAGATTTCACGTGAATTATTTTTGAAAGTAGCGTTTTATTGTAATTTTCTCTGTTATGTCAGATAACAACGCTAATGCGGAAGCTAGCTCAACGGAGCTAAAGCTTGAGAGTGCAGATAACGAAACATTAATTACTGGGGATTTAGTCGAGGAAAATGCGGAGGATGAATCGTTCCTTGCACCCGCTGCGCCTCAATCGTTAGATCCTTTTGTTCGTTTGGTCGATGTCGGAACATCAGGTGAAACGCAGGGTCAATCGATAAAAAAGAAGGCATCCACCACCACTGCTGCGTCTTCAGTTCTCACCACGACTCCCAAAAATGAGTCTAGTGATTCAGGTCCAACTGGAGGAGACTCGGCATTAAAGTATAGACTTACTGGAACACGTCCACCGCCTCCTCTTCCTCCTCGTCCAGGTGGATCGACTAGAATAAGGATGGATATTCCGAAACCTATCAAAATGGATGGACAGTCTTCGTTGTCGTCCACTCCGTCAATCGTCAAACCACGAAGACCTTCGGTTCATTTCGCAGACTCGGAACCCAAAGCTAAGCCGGCGAACAACAGTGTCAAGCCAGAGAGTGGCAACAGGAAGCACCGTTCAAGAAAAGAGAAACTTGTTTGTCGGAGGTAAATATACTCGACATTTACTAAATTAAATATGGGAATTAATTTGGTTTGGTTTTTGACATGTTCAATATTTCTTTGTTCATTATTCATAAATTCACAAATACGATTTGCAGCGAAAGTTTGACGGACTTGGCGATGGATGCAGAAGAAAGTACAACGGTTTCGTTGCCATCATCGCCACTTGCACCGACTGTAGTGTCCGGCAGTAGTGCAGGGCCGAGTATTACCGTAGCTATCCCTCCTCCAGTGGTCCTTCCTTCACTATCATTGGCACCTCCACCATCGGCAAATGAAGCTTCAACTCTCACTCAGGTTGCTAACCAGCCAAACCCTGTAAAAGGGCCAATGAGACCTCCTTCTTTGCCGGTGTCAGGAACTACTACTCCTCGTATGGAAGCAGCGGGGCTCAAAATGAAGCCTCGAGTAAGGCGAACGAGTACTACTCCTCGTGCTACTGGCCCTCGAAAGACGAGTACGACTATTGGTCAAGGTCCTTTCGTAATGGGTGGATTGAAAGAACCTGTGGTACCGGTGAAGAAGAAAAAAGTAATTGAAATTGTTAGTCCGCGTAAGAGGAAGCACGACCACATGGAGTTATTGAAGACTTCCAGTGACCCCATATTCGTTCGTGCTGCTAACAGACCGTCCAAAATAAAAAGTAAATCGCAAAATCCCTTTAAGTTTTCCAGAGCAAATCTGTACAAACCAAACACTAACACCCAGCAAAGTCAAAGTGGACAGCAACAACGCATTCGCCGTACATCTTCTGGTAGTGTCCAGCAAGGATCCCCGCCAAAGACCGGTCTTCTTCCGAAGCAGTTCAATAGTCCTCAAAAAAGAGAAGCCAATGATGAACCGTCTCCTTTTCCATTGGCTTGTATGGATGATTTAATGTGGCTTTTGCAGGTGATAAATACGAAATCAAAAGAGTTTCTTTACTGAGTTCTAGTTATGGCAATATTATTGATGTTAATGTCCCAATTTATGTTTAGGAAGCCGAAAAAGAGTTTGTTCCTGAGAAGTCTGGACGCGTTGGAAGCTCTACAACGACTTTTGCGGCGCCTGTACCTCAGAAAACTGGTCTTATTCTCCCTGAACCTACTGTGCCTGGGGTTTCCAGTGTCTCAAGAAGGCTCCAATTTGGAAGACGACGAGTTGAATCTGAACCTCCAAATGCAGGACCTGTTGTTGGTTTTGAAATGACCCCTGGAAGCCCATCCAGTCATCAGTCACTTTTCCAGTTTCGAAAAGAAATTTATTTCTCTCCTTCCCCATCTTACGCTACTAACGTTCCTGCTGGTCGACGCAGATATTCTAGAAGACGTCACGCAAAAATCCATCCACCATTTGACGATACAAACTGCTATTATCAGGGACATCATTGCCAAAACTCAAAAGTTCCTGGATCGCAGTACTGCGAGAAGCATTTAGATCAAGGTCCAGCATCCACTTATAGTCATTGCCGCTACATCAAAGATGGGCGACCTTGTTCTAATTTGATACCGATTTTTGATCCTACCGTGACGTAAGTTTGTACTTTATGTACGCTAATAATTATGGAAGACTCAAAAACTTAGTTCTGAAATAAAATGACAGGATTTTTCCATCTGAAAGATATTGCGAGGTCCATGCCAATCAAATAGCCCGCAGTGAGTACGAGAAGCGTAATCCGAAAGTTCAACCCGATCAGGCTAAAAATATCCTTGCAAAAATTAACAAGATTTACAATGAAGGTATTATTTTTTTATTGACAACAGAAGGA